>JASAMZ010006277.1:0-16837 GCA_030248115.1 Linhomoeus sp. GSCO2_2 | reverse complement strand
GGCCAAGCGGTTCAATCAGCTCTTCACCCCAGGTCCCAGGAGAAGACGCCCAAAGGAGGCCAGGCGCGTCACTCGCCTTCTCCAGGCGAAGAGCCACGAGGCCCCTCTGCAGTTCTCAGCAGCTGAAGTAGCCATAGCCGTCAAAGCTACCAAGACCTCAAAGGCTCTAGGTCCCGACGGGCTAGCCCCACTTCACCTGAAACACCTGGGTCCCAGGGCCATCGAGTACCTGACGGCAGTTCTCAATTGGTCAATCAAAACAGCCAGAATTCCAAGAAAGTGGAAGATAGGGCGGATCATTCCACTCCCCAAACCGGGCAAACCTAGGAATCAGGCCAACTCATATAGACCGATCTCTCTGCTATCTCCTGCGGCGAAGCTACTTGAGCGCCTCCTCCTACCAGCCGTCACGGAAGGGCTTCCGGTGTCTACCCACCAACACGGCTTCAGGAAGGGTCACTCAACCACCACAGCACTGCAGGAGCTGAACTCTGCCATCTTCCATGGTCTCAACCAGAAGAAACCAGCCAGCCGCACAGTGGCAGTAGCTCTGGATCTGTCGAAGGCGTTCGACACTGTGGACCACCACCTACTGCTTGCTGATGTCCTGGCCTCAGACATGCCCCGCTGCATAAAGCGCTGGCTGTGCTCATACATGCGCGGGAGGCAGACTTTCGTGGAATTCCGCTCCAACAAGTCGAAATGTCGCGTTATGAAGGCAGGCGTGCCCCAGGGAGGAGTGCTTTCGCCGGTCCTATTCAACGCCTACATGGCGGGCCTTCCACCCCCACCACCTGGCGTCAATGTGGCCTCATACGCAGACGACATCACTATCTGGAGCTCGGGACCCATCATTCCCCCTATCTGCGAAAGGATCAATGCCTATCTGATCACCGTCCACGACTGGCTCGACGAGCGGCAGCTACTCCTCTCCGCAGAGAAGTCCACCGCCACTCTGTTCACAAGCCACAACGTGGAACCTAGACTGACCCTGCCCATCTCCATCAACGGGGTCGCCATCCCGACGGTCAACCAACCAAAGCTCCTGGGAGTGGTCTTTGACAGCATGGCCAAATTCCACGCCCATGCCGAATACCTGGCGAAGAAAGTCAGAAGCAGGAATTGTATCCTGAAGGCCCTAGCCGGGTCCACCTGGGGCAAAGACAAGGAACTCCTGTCGGCCACCTACAAAGCTACCGGCCGTTCGGTGCTCTCGTACGCAGCCCCGATTTGGTCTCCGAATCTCAGTGCCACCCGCTGGAAGGAGCTCCAAACGTGTCAAAACCAAGCCCTGCGAACCATCACTGGCTGCACCCAAATGGCACACATCCACCATCTCCACGAAGAGGCGTCTATCATCCCAGTGGCCGATCATAACAAGATGCTGTGCCGCCAGTTCTCCCTCAGCTGCCACCAAGACCAACATCCAAATCATCACCAGCTGAGTCTAGCCGTGCCGCCTAGGTCCATCCACAAAACTCTCCTCACGGAATACTCCGTAGGAGAGCTGGTGCCTCCCGATGGACTGACAGAGGCCGGCTACAAAGCAGGGATAAAGCAGCTGCACACGACGGCAGTCAGTAGCGCTATCAATGGCTACCAAGCCAACAGAGTCCTGGGAAGACGCCCTCCGGCAATCTCTGATGCCGAGAAACAACTCCCAAGACGCACCAGAGCGGCGCTGTCCCAACTCCGGTCAGGGTTCAGCCGCCTGCTCCGCAGCAACCGGGCGCGAATTGAGGACGGTGTCACTGACGAGTGCCCACTCTGCGGCCAAAGTCCACATGACACCGTACACCTCTTCAATTGCCCGGCGAAGGCTACAGCACTGACCGTGGAGTCACTCTGGTCAGCCCCTAAGGAAGCGGCAGCTTTCCTCGGCCTACCAACCCTCATTGGAGCCGACGACGCGGAATGAATCGGCTACTACAACAACAACAACAGACCGCTAGTAACAGATTTGCAATTCAGCTCTCGCCGCAGCCAAAAGCCTTGAAGTACGCCTCTCGGGCCGAGCTTGCCAATGCCAGAATCAGATAGGGATTCATCCAGTTGAATATGTCGCTCACTATGTACCTGCAACAGTCAAAATTTGTCTTGAAATCAAAACAACGTGAACTAAATGGCCAATGTAGATAAATTGCTGCTATCAGTGATGGGAATTGTGCTGTCCGTGTAAACTTGCAGATTAAAACGGGTTGCTATAGAGTGTTGGTTTTGCGGCCACAATACTGTGAGTTAACATCCATTTGTGCCTAAGTTCACTCCTCCTGCACCCACCAAAACAGAGACACAAAGGTCCGGTACTGCGGAGTTAGGTAGACCAAGGCAATCAGAAATGACGACAAGGCATAGGCTGCCTGCGCTATGAAAGTCGCCACGCCAACCAATAAAAGCTTAATTTCGGCCAACAAATTGGCTTGTGGTTGCGGTCCGTCGGCCGTCCAGGCTTGAATGGCGCTTCCCCCCGCAGAGGCTGCCTGCAGACGTTCAACCGAATTTAAAAAGTACCTTTGGCGTCAAGATCAAGTGTCCAAGATCAATTAAAGTACCTAATACAGTACCAAAACGATTACCGATGTCAACTCTTTGCCTCGTTATTCTTACTACATTGTACTTTGCCAGCCTGAAACGCGCGACAAGGTTTGTTCACAGTACAAGATCTATGTAAGTGTATGAAATGGTTACACATATTCAGCTGAAAACTATAACAGACCGCATTCTAAGACCCTAGTTATGGGCTATAACAGTGGTGCATCAAACAGTCAGATTTGCGTACACGCATGCTGGGAACATGAGCTCGGCGTGTGTCAATAAACCATAAAAGACAAAATCAAACCGATTGCTTCTTATCCCGAATTAGTTTCCAAATGGCGATACCGTAACAACTTCCAGATATGCAGCTACAGACTACCATCAGCAGCCCCGCAAATCCACTGATGAGTTCCTGTAATCACCGTCAGTTCAACTAACTCCGGTATTAAAAAGTTAGTTTGTGTTTTGACTGACATTGTAGAGACTTGTGCTTTTTTCGCCGCGCCCCAGCGCGGCGAGTATATATACGGACGCTTTTGTCTGTGGGTCTGTCTGTCTGTGTGTCTGTACGGAACAACTAGACATGACGGTTAGTGCCACCCAATGGAGTCGAATGCGCTGAGTAACGTGCCGTTGTCCGTTTCTGTTGCTAATTTTCCTATTTCAAGATATTTACAATTAAAATACGAAAATGTCAAAAATGACACTTTTATTTATAAGTCGTATCGGCAAAGTTTTTGCTGAAATGGAAAGGGCGTAAGACGCGGTGAATTTGTGACATAGTTTCGGATTTTGGAATTCACCAAATTAGAGATATTTTCAAGGTTTTTGTCAAAATTCCCAAATTTCGAACAATTCAAACAGCTTATATTTCAAAACTTCTTTGCACGGATGTATCGAGCATAGTCTGCCAAGTATTTAGCAAATAGTTTCAGCGAATATAATTAACGAAATTTAGGATATTTTTAAGGATTTTGTTAAAATCCCCAAATTTCAACAATTTCAAACAGCTTAAATTTCAAAATTTATTTTCACGGATGCATCGAGCATAGTCTACCAAGTATTTATCAAATAGTTTCAGATTTTATAATTAACGAAATTAGGGATATTTTCAAGGGTATTGTCAAAAATCCAAAATTTCGACAATTTCAAAAAGCTTAAATTTCATAATTTCTTTGCACGAATGTATGGAGCATAGTCTGCCAAGCATTTAACAAGTAGTTTCAAATTTTATAATTAACGAAATTAGGGATATTTTCAAGGGTATTGTCAAAAATCCAAAATTTCGACAATTTCAAAAAGCTTAAAATTCATAATTTCTTTGCACGAATGTATGGAGCATAGTCTGCCAAGCATTTAACAAGTAGTTTCAAATTTTATAGTTAACGAAATTAGGGATATTTTCGAGGGTATTTTAAAAATTCCCAAATTTTGACAATTTCAAAAGGCTTAAATTTTAAAACTGCTTTGCACTGATGTGTCGAGCATAGTCTGCCAAGTATTTAGCAAATAGTTTCAGCGAATATAATTAACGAAATTTAGGATATTTTTAAGGATTTTGTTAAAATCCCCAAATTTCGGCAATTTCAAACAGCTCAAATTTCAAAATTTCTTTTCAGGGATGTGTCGAGCATAGTCTACCAAGCATTTATCAAACAATTTCGGATTTTATAATTAACCAAATTAGGGATATTTTTAAGGGTATTTTCAAAATTCCCAAATTTCGGCAATTTCAAACAGTTTAAATTTCAAAACGTCTTTGCACGGATGTGTCGAGCATAGTCTGCCAAGTATTTAACAAATAGTTTCAGAGATTATAATTAATGAAATTTAGGAAATTTTTAAGGGTTTTGTCAAAATCCCCAAATTTCAACAATTTCAAACGGCTTAAATTTCAAAGTTTCTTTGCACGGAAGTATCGAGCATAGTCTGCCATGTATTTAACAAATAGTTTCGGATTATATAATTAACGAATTTAGGTACGTATATTTTCAAGGGTATTGTTAAAATTCCCAAATTTAGACAATTTCAAATAGCTTAAATTTCAGAATGTCTTTGTATGGTTGTGTCGGGCATAGTCTGCCAACTATTTAGCAAATAATTCTACATTTTATAATTAACGAATTTAGGGATATTTTCAAGGTTTTTCTCAAAATTGCCAAATTTCGACAATTTCAAACAACTTAAATTTCAAAATATCTTTGCGTGTATGTACCGGGCGTATGTTTTGCCACCTATTCGATCGAACACGAAACGCGGCAATTACTGTGCGGTTCTCCAATCTACAGCAACGGTATCGTAACCGCCCGCATTTGTGACCCAAAAGAAAAGGGCGTCGTCCCATTTAGACCCTCTTCATTCCAAAGTGAACCTGCGGCGAACATTCCTGATCCATTTATGGATCAGTACCCACCAATGCGCCATATAGGCATCGATTGCCCAACAAACTGTGGCGATACTCCCCGAAGAAATGCTCAACTTTCTATTCTGACACACTATTGAATATACTCCTCAAATGCACAACACACTATGCAATGCCAATCAACCATCATCGGGTACCCAGTTTTTACTCTAAGCTTGTTTAGCAGTGACTGTGCGAGAAATCGCCGCTCTTTATTGCTCCTCTTCACGAGCTCCTCCTTCGCAAGAGGGTCTTGCGAAGCAATATGGATTTCGCCAGGGATTTTTGAGCAAGAATATCAAGCTGTTCAAGCTCCTCTATACTGTTGTACCGCGCCAAAATCTGTCAAAGTTTTGGCAAACATATTTGACAGAGCACAGAAGGGCGCGTCCCGTGTTTTTTTACCATTGCAAAAATTGTTGACATCGCATGAAAGAGCACGTCGAGAGCTTTCGAATGACGTGTCTCACGCATCTGTACGAAGTAAGACAGCAAGTTAGAGTTATTTTGCATTTTTAATCTTTGGGTTACAGTAACTCGCGAAATTCAAATTTTTTCGCCGCCCCCCAGGGCGGCGAGTATATATACGGACGCTATTGTCTGTTCGTGTTTCTGTCTGTCTGTCTGTCTGTCCGTCTGTGTGTGCCACAAAACTAGACACGACGGTTAGTGCCACCCAATGGAGTCGAATGCGCTGAGTAACGTGTCGATGTCCGTTTCTGTTGCTAATGAAGCTATTTCGAGATAATTACAATTAAAATATGAAAATTTAAAAATGACACTTCTATTAACAAGTCGTATCGACAAAGTTTTTGCTGAAATGGAAAGGGCATAAGACGCGATGAATTTGTGACATAGTTTCGGATTTTAGAATTCACAAAATTAGGGATATTTTCAAGGGTTTTGTCAAAATTCCCAAATTTTGACAAATTCAAACGGCTTGAATTTCAAAACTTCTTTGCACGGATGTAATGAGCATAGTCTGCCAAGTATTTAGCAAATAGTTTCAGCGAATATAATTAACGAAATTTAGGATATTTTTAAGGGTTTTATTAAAATCCACAAATTTCGACAATTCCAAACAACTTAAATTCAAAATTTCTTTTCACGGATGTGTCGAGCATAGTCTGCCAAGTGTTTATCAAATAGTTTCAGATTTTATAATTAACGAAATTAGGGATATTTTCAAACGTATTGTCAAAATTCCCAAATTTCTACAATTTCAAACAGCTTAAATTTCATAATTCCTTTACATGGTTGTGTCTGGCATGGCATAGGCTGAAAGTTTGACAATTTCAAACAAATTGCTAAGTATCTTTGCGTGGATGCATCGGGCCGTAAGCTCAATAGGAAAGGGCGTCGTCCCATTTATACCCTTTTCAATAGGGCGTTGTCCCATTTATATCCTTTTCAATAGGGCGTCGTCCCATTTATACTCTTTTCAATAGGGCGTCGTCCCATTTAGACGCTTATATTGCACTGTGTGTCTGCGGCGAATTTCTCTGATCCATTTATGGATCAGTTGCCACAATTATAAGCGCAGAGTGTGCCTGCGGCGAATCTTCTGATTCATTTGTGGATCAGGTGTCACGAACAAATTCCTAGACCAATTGCGGCGATACCCCACCAGATTGTCGACTATATGTCTAGCGGCACTTCACTATCCAGTGCACATTATCGCGCGCACGCTCTCAAGTTTACACTGCTGCCAACGTGGTGCCACAGTTTTTACACAAAGCTTGTTTACTCTCGACCATTATACAACAAAATGATCAGTGAGCCGAGACCTATCCAATGATTACGAGATCGTCTTTCTACGGCTATGTCGATTTACAATTTTGCGTGTTTTCCCAATATGCCGAAAATATCGGCTTTCTTGGTGCGTGATTCACTAATTGCAACAAATTTTTTTCCGTCGTATGAAAGAGCACGTCCAGAGCTGTCGATCAACGCATAGCACGCCCCCCTAAGACGTAAGACGAGCGAGTTAGAGCCGTTTTGCATTTTCGACCTTTGGGTTGCTGTAACTCGCGAAATTCAAATTTTTCAGTTTCGACCAATATAACAAGATGATCAGTGAGTCGAAACCTATCCAACGAGCCCAAGATCGTATCTCTGCGACATTCCTACGATCTGAGAACCGGACGGATGGACACACGCACACACACGCAGTGCGCATGTACACTGCGCACGTATGTACGCACACTGAGCTCTCATATGGTGTCGCCCGGCTGAGGGTGGGGAAAGAAATGCAAATCTTGACCCTACCATATGCAAGTTCACCTGCGAGCGTCCGTCAAGGTTGACCAAAATGCCTTGTCCAGTGGTGTTATCGAATACCACTGTCAAATTACTCGTGAATGTGATGCTGCCGATTGAGAAGGCGATGGCGAAACACCCCACAATGATGAGACGAATGGTCCACTTTGAAAATACCTGAGCACATGAGTCTAAGATGGGGGGGGGGGGGGGGTGGTACTATTGGAGGGGGGGGGGGGGGGGGTGGGGGTGGTGGTATTCGAGAGGGGCTTATTAGAGTATTTACAGTATTTAACTCATTTTAGTTCCAGCTTCTGTTAGAATTTTGACGGACGACCCTTGGACCTTTTGTAGAAAACCCGGTGGTACCCATTCTGGCGTACCAGGTACGGATTGTTCTGCTAGTCTATTATGCTGTCCAATCCATCTGTATATCGAGAAGTTTAACAATTCTTTCTACATGACTCTCAAACCTCATCCATTCGCTGTAGAATGAAAACGGAGCAGCAGCGATTCACGGCAATGACGGCCACAACATAAGACGGCGTTTTGGCAGCCTTTAAGCAAGCTAATTGATTTCGATGCCGTTTGCGAGACAGTCAAATGTTTGACAGAGCAGAGACGAGGTAAACATAAACTGCAGTAACATCTGTCAGGTTTCCAATTACCAATACAATCTAATCCTGAAGTTTGACCACATTTGAGCATGTTTTGCAAATACAGGAACACGCTTTTAGCAAACCCTAGATCAACATTTTGGGCCAAAACAACGCCGGTTGCTGATAGCATATCAGCGTGTTGATAGTAGTCACAGCGGCAAAGTTCAGACTTGGCACGCTGAAAATGTGGTATACGAAGCTATTTTATAGTGGTACTGTACCGGGTGGGCCAAAAAAAGTGACCTCGTCTTCTGACGGCCCCAACTCTCTCCTATGAAGACCAAATTTGACCAAACTTTGCACGTTGCTACCCTGATGCGTTGTAATGGTGTGTGCAAAGTTTCACCTTGTTTCGACATGACACGCTCAAGTTGTGGTAATTTTAGTGGAACTCGTTTGAGCAGCGAGCTTTCCACGAGGAACACTGCGGTATTTTCTAAGTGGAGCGAGCGAAACAAGTGAAATTTGGCACGATAAATGTCGAAACCCGCGACCTACTGGCTTACCGTGCCATGCTCTAACCACTGAGCTACAGCTGCCGCACGAATCGCGTCGCAAACCGCCCTCTAATACTACCTGCCCTCGCTGAGACAATAGAGCATTCCGCTCTATGTGTGGCGAGGTCGCCCTTCCGGCAACTTTCAACTCAACCACGAAGTATTAGCCGATGACAGTGTGGCTCTTTGTCGCACGAGCGCGACTCTTCAGATCTAGCGAGGCATCATTGATCTTGAAGAAGAGAGCCGATTTACGAACGCAAAAGATTGGCTGCTGGCGGGTATCGAACCCGCGACCGCGACGAACCAGTATTAGAGGGCGGTTTGCGACGCTACTCGTGCGGCAGCTGTAGCTCAGTGGTTAGAGCATGGCCCGGTAAGCCAGTAGGTCGCGGGTTCGATTCCCGCCAGCAGCCAATCTTTTGTGTTCGCAAATCGGCTCTCTTCTTCAAGATAAATGTCAAAACTGTGACATTATTAGCATTTGCGATGCCATAGCGTAGTCCCATTACGCTAATATCTTAGCACGAAAAGTAGAATTGGTTGCTCTAGGAATGCCTTTGACATGTGAGCGAATCAACAACGTCCACTGATATGAACGATGGATTGTAACCATTGCAGCTGACGTCAACGCTGTAGTAAGTCAGTGCGGCTGCGGTCATTAGGATTACGTACGCAACAGTTTGAACAACTATTGCGCCAAATTTCACTTCTTTCGCACGCTCCACTTAGAAGATATTGCAGTTTTCCTCGTGGAAAGCTTGCTGCTCACACGAGCTCAACTAAAATTACCACAACTTGAGCGTGCCTTGTCGAAACAAGGCCAAACTTTGCACACATTATTGCAACACATTAGGGTACCAACACACAAAGTTTGGTCCAATTTGGTCTTCATAGGAAAGAGTTGTGGCCGTCATAAAAAGAGGTTACTTTTTTTGGCTCGCCCAGTAACGGGTATGTACTATATCTCTGATTACAGCGAGACTCGATTTGGTACAAATCACATACCATTTGTTCCAATACTATCAACAAATGAGTTTGTATTCAGCCTGACATTGTGAAGAGTTGAGACAGAATACCTATGTGAAAATTCGCCACTCTGATTGCTCCGCTTCACGAGTATACCCTTTGTAAGAGTGTATTGCAGTTCAATATTGATTTCACCCGTGATTTGGTTTTCATTTTAGCAAGAAAGCCTCATATTAAGTTCCGCTTATCAATGGATTATTATATCTTTTACAGAGAGTTTTGAATTTTAGAATTGCCAAAATTTGGAGAGTTAATGTCGATTTGTAAACCGAGAAGAGAAGGAGGAACCGTCCCATTTATACCCTTTAGTATCTGGTTTGTACCTGAGGCATACCTCATGATCCATTTATGGATCAGCCAAACACAGCACAGAATTGACAGTAGTTGTGACGATACTGGCGAACCGGTTGTGACGATACTGGCGAAGAAAGCTACGGCGAAAACAAAAAAATCACAACTTTCTACTCCGCCCACACAGTGAAATAAACTCCTCTGAAGCCCAACGCACTAAGCAATGCCAATCTACCATCAACGGGCAACCCAGTTTTGACTCTATGCTTGTCATAAAACCAAATTTGCGTCTATTTGGGGCTTGCTCTTACTAAAATGTTAACTTCAATCTTCTTATGTTAACTTAAATTAGTAACTAACTTTATTTTGTAAGGACTAGCGCTGAATGCTGACCCCAACTGCTGTAACCAACTACAAGTTCATGAATACTAGCCCTGGTTGTGTTACAGACTATTCTGAGCCGTTTTGGCATGTTTGGACCTTTCGGTTACTGTAACCATGGTAGGGAGCCATGATCAGTGAGTCGAGACCTATCGACTGAGCCCAAGATAGTCTCTCTACGGCGTTTCGAGATCTGAGAAGCGCTCCATACGCGCGCACGTACGCATGTTGAACTCTCGTAGGGTGTCTCCCGGCTGAGGCCGGGCGAAAAAACTCACCTTAGCAAAAAGTCAGCTTGAAATCCGTAAAACGGCAGTCTCCAAAATGTGAAAACCAAGAATATATTGAGGCAATCTCCTACACCCAAATATCGGCAGAGTTGAAAGAAACTTGAGCTAAACGGGTGCTCTTTTCTCTTCTTTATCAGTGCGAATAAGAATGAGAGATACAACAGAAATGACGGAAAAGCTAGAATCAGTAAAATCAAATCCACAGGCGTGAAAATCGCGGAAAATAGGGACATTCTTTAGAATATCATTTGGGCTCAATTTCTCAGCGCCGGTGTCACGAAAAATATCTTCCCCTGCAAAATTACTTCCACGGGAAAGTTATTCCCTGATGGCAGGTGGAGGTCGTTTGAGTTTTGGGGGCTTCACAGCAACGCACCGCTGTGGGGGGTGAGCTCGACTATGTACAGTAGGTGCAAGTTGAAGAGCGGACGACTGTTGTCGCGAGAGTTCATTAGCTGCCTCTGACTCAGTTCGCCATCAGTACTCACCCACGTTCGGTGAAACCTTAGAATGATGGTGAACTATTGTTGCGTGCCACCAGACTGTAACGCACCTAGTCACATGTTGATTGCGACGCTGGGACAGCTAGGTCCGACTCCTATAAAATCTTGTTACCGATAGTCCCTATGTGAAAAATGTATGGTTTCTTTTCAATCTGCTGTCGAACGAAAGTCTCATTAGTTAGGGAGGCACCGACCAATCTGTAGCAAAATGGATAATCGCAATAGTAGTTTCTGACTTTGAAACCCAACAGCAGCGATTCATACAACAATTCATTTCAATTGTTGTATAGTATACTACTAGTGTCTTTAGCCCATCGGTGAGAGGTCTGCGTCATTAGAGCTATGGCATGCCTCGATTTGCCCCTGGTTGCTGGTTTCCCAGTGGCGATGACTGTTCAGTCACAAAACAGTCGCTTGTCATTTAGTCAAACTGCAGCTGGTTGGTGCCAATCGCGTGAATGATTGGACAATACTGTAGGGTGCCACTATTATGTACCTGGTTATTGCCACTCTATAATTTGGGGTGCACTGTGGTTCACGGAGCGACAACAAAGCAGAAGAGCGAAAGAAAACGCAACAGATAAGCGCGACACCTATAAATCAGCGCAGTCAGCTGCGAAAGAATCAACGATCACTATCTACCATTGAATGGAGTAAGCAAATCGCACGAATCAACGAAGTCAATCAACTACCAAAGCATTACCACTAAATAATAATCATACCGTAACATGTACTACTCGACGCGAGCAACTACGAAGCACGATGACTCACTATGCATCACAAACAAGCAAACGCACGCCTAGAATACGCTGTTGCGGATATGCGGTCTTTACGATGCCTGTCGCTTTAGTTACAACAATGAAAATATATAATTGAAGCTGAAACTCCCGCTTTGGTTACAGTTATTTGAAGAGGGCTTATCCCGAGTTCAGCTGGGCTTCGCACGTGACTATAACGGCGCTTCTCTACTGCCTGTGTCTTCGCGATTGAGCGCAGATGGGTCTTCATTTCGACCCAGAGCAGCTCTATTGGATTCAGGTCTGGTGACTGAGGTGTAGTGCGCCACCTTCGTATCCCAGGTTCCGCGAAAAATGCCCTGCACCAGCCGCGACGTGTGTTTTGGATCTGCCACAAACGACAGAGGTAATGGTAGACATCACTAGGGACATGGTAGACTGAAGCATCCATATATGTAAATTTGGGAAAGGTCGTTACAGCCATTGTAACTCAAAGCCAAAACGCAAGCAAATTTATTCGTTCTACACAAAAGTTTATTTGAGAACTCACCATTGTCCTGCTGGAAGAGAAAGTCTCCATTGCAGGCTTTCATTCCAAAGGGCACCAAGGTCTTTCTTAGGATCTCCACGCAGTCATCGGCAAGCATAGTGCCTTTGAAGCTCGCTATTTCTGTTCTGACGCGCCTCGATATTCCTACCTACCTACCCGTTGACAGAATACGGCTAATTACAACGCCACCCGTTCTGGTCCTACTGGGTAAGACTAGATCCGATTGGATCTAGGCGCTTAGACGGCTGCGCCTGTCCGAGCCACGCCTATTTATCTCGCCAGCCAATCACAATCGGCCCGTGGGCAGTAGTAGTAGAGTTGATGGTTCGCTTGGCAGAAAGCACCAAAACGACCTCGCACGTGGCTGAAACCATCACCAATCGATCCAGCGAGGTCGAGAACCCCCCTCTATGCAAAGTTTCAGAACAATTGAAATAGAGGGGGGTTCTCGACCTCGCTGGATCGATTGGTGATGGTTTCAGCCACGTGCGAGGTCGTTTTGGTGCTTTCTGCCAAGCGAACCATCAACTCTACTACTGCAGTGCTGTAGATCCACTTCGATCTACTTTTATCCAAGTCGTTTTAGTACTTCGCGGTGGCAGGAGGCCCGCGGAGTAGGGGCGAGAGGCCCGCAAGGACTGATTGCTGGCACAGCATGAGACCACTGATAGCAGCAATCTAAAACTCATCAGTATCCCTTCGCCCAAACTCTTTTATGCCCGAATGGGCAATTATACGTACATATAGTACAGTAGGTACTCTGTAAGCTCCGAGAGGACTTTTGTTCGAAAAATGATTTATGGGCTTTGTAGGATCGGTCAGGCTATTCTCGAAAGACTTATAATGTAAACATTCCATTAATCCTTCCAGATTGGAACGGGACATCGATTATTCACCACTCGCTCGACAATCAGCGTGTATCGGCCCAATTCAAGTATAGGCCGAGCCGACCGTGATTCAGAGATGCGGAAAGCTACATGAGATCCATTGAAGCACACACAGCTTGCGTGCCTATTATTCTCGTTCGTGCACCACTGTTCGTGCGTCAGCCGAAGGGAGAGCGGAGAAAGAAGAGGAGAACACGGCGTGACTGTGAGAGTAATTCGCTAAACAAAGCAGGCATGTCTTCCGTTGTCGGCAAAGGAGTCATGTTATTCCACAACACAGTGCATTAAGTGATGGGATGATGGGAGTGATATATTCAAGGCGGGCTTGACTACCTTGAATATGGAGAACCCGCTTGAACTGGCAGCGGTGTCCACCATGTTGTATTTGCTGCCTTTTGGCCACATCAACCGGAAGCTAGGTACATAGGTTGACGCGAAGACAGACATAAGCTGTACGAACGACTGCGAGCAGACTGCAAGGACCAAAACAAGCTGTTTTAAAAAAGTTGAGTTGTTTTATTAATACAGAGTGGTTTGTGAGTGTTTTAAAGTGGAAGAGTAAAAGAGTGGATACTTTTGTAAAGTATTTCGAAGCCTTTCCGATATGATGTGCGCCCGCCCGGAGTCCACTATTCATGCGCTACTTCTGACACGCTCCTTTCTGAGGGGTTCTTGCAGGGCAACATTGGGATCGCCCGGGATTAATTTTTTGAGCAAGACACACGCATTTCTGAGTGGTTGTTGCAAGGCAACATTGGGATCGCCCGGGATTAATTTTTTTGGCAGACAAAATTGTTCGTAAAGCAAGAGTTAAAAAACAAAAGTATTTCTTTAGGAATGAGTGTTCAACAACAGCCTCAACGTAAGGTTTCAAACGGTAAAACGAATGCCGCTCTACAACGCAAGACGAGAGAGTTAGAGTCCGTATAGTGCTCAAAACGTAGCGAATGTCGATTTCCATAGTGCGTATTTTACTAATTGGAAAGGTTTATGCAGTCGCATGAAAGAGCACGTTGAGACCTTTCAAATGACGTGTCGATTGTCGCTCTACGACATAAGACGGGCGAGTTAGAGCCGCTTTGCGTTTTGGATCTTCGGATTACTGTAACACGCGTAATTCAAATTTTTGAGTCGCAACTCCTCTTAGCGCATTATCAGTGAGTAAAGACCTATCGAATGAACCCAAGATCGTATCTCTACGACTTTCCTACGAAAATTTCAAATTCCTCAGTACGTGATTTACCAATTGAATAAAAAATTTATCGTGTCATAAAAGAGCACGTCGCGATCTTTTAAGCGAGCTATCACACGCCTCTCTACGACGTAAGACGAGCGAGTTAGGGCCGCTTTGCTGTTTGAACCTTTGAGTTACTGTAGCTCGCGAATTCAAACTTTTGAATCTCGACTTCTCTTAACGGAATGATCAGTGTGCCGAAACCTATTCAACAAACTCAAGATCGTCTCTCTACGACGCACGCTGAGCGAGTTAGAGCGATTTCTGTGTTAAAACGCGAGAATGTCGCTTTTCGCGGTGCGTGCTTGCGTAATTAAGAAAATTTTTAATGCCAAGTGAAAGAGCACGACGAGACCTTTTTGTTCACCTATCGCACGTCGCTCTAAGACGTAAGACGAGCGTGTTAGAGCCGTTTTGCGTTTTGGACTATCGGATTACTGTAGCGCGCGCAATTCAAACTTTTGAATATCGAAGTCTCTTAGCGGAATGATCAGTGTGCGGAAACCTATCTAATGAACTCAAGATCGTCTCTCTACAACGGAAGACGACCGAGTTAGAGAAGTTTTGCGTTTTAAACCTTTGGATTACTGTAGCTCGCGAAATTCAATCTTTTGAGTTTCGACCAATAGAAGAACAAATGATCAGTGAGTCGAGAGCTATCCAACCAACCCAAGATCGTCTCCGTACGACGCACGCTGAGCGAGTTAGAGCGATTTCCGCGTTAAAAACGCGAGAATGTCGCTTTTCGTGTTGCGTGTTTGCGTAATTAAGAAACTTTTTTTCGCCCGGCCTCAGCCGGGCGAACCCCTACGAGAGCTTATCGTCCGTGCGTGCGTGCGTACGTACGTTCGTCACGCTCTTATATCTCGGCGTTGGAACGTCGTAGGAAGGAGATCTTGGGCTTTATGGATAGCTCTCGACTTACTGGTAATGTTGCTAAGAGACTTCGAAATTCAAAAGTTTGAGTTTCGCGCGCTACAGTAACCCGAAGGTTCAAACTGAAAACGGCTATTACTCGCTCGTCTTACGTCGTAGAGCGGCGTGCGATAGGTCAACTGAAAGGTCTCGACGTGCGCTTTCGCTTGGCATAACAAGGGAAACGTGCAGGAGAGCCTGCAGTGAAGCACTCCGACCAGAACGGGAGAAAGCAGACCGCCACTCACTTATCATGAGAAAGAAGGCCGATTTCCGCCCAAAGATTCTCCACAAATTCCGCCGGCGCGCGAGTTTCAGAGTACGCATATTCCCTCCACCTACAAGGACCGGCCGGCGCGCAGCAGAACTCCACCGAAATCCTGTAGTCCAGGCCGAATTGAGTCCAAAATGCGCCATTTCGCTTCGATTCAACCAGTAGCCGGCAGCTAAGATTCAGGGCTGCGCCAATCGCAGACTCGCCTTGCTATTTTGGACGGGAAGAATTGACAATTTATGCGCAAATGCTCACTTTGCCACGCCGTCTTTTCGCACTGCATTTCCTTCAATTGTGAAGTTTGAATGCGCGCGCAAATTTAAGTTACAACATAGTTTGAGGAGAGTACGGTAAAAGTTGCATTCAAATTTGAATGTCGGCATTAGGAAAATGGCTGTTTGAAGGCAAAATCGACACAAAATGGAGAAACCAATAGCAAATTCGCGTTCCTCGTCGCGAAATACCCTAGAATCGACATTACAAACGTTCAATCACCTCACTTTCAGTTTCGTCGACGTAGGGCTTCGGTAGGTCGAAAATCGGCAAAAACTCGCGAATTTTGATCCGAAACGCGAAAACAATGCCAGATTCGGCATCAGCGACCTCGAAAGCACCGGGATCGACTCCAACATTGATTATGACCGCCCGGGTGGAAATTCGAATTTTGGACGCGGCCGGGGTACGGTAGCCGAAAAAATATTTTTAAAAATTGATCATGGACCAGTTTTCAACGGGGAATCGCGTGGTGCATTCCATTTGGACCTAACTCGTCGCAATCGAGCGCTAAAACGGCCGAAAATCAAAAACCGGCATTTTCGACCCCCGACGGGGACCCGTTGTGACAGCAGAACTCAAGATTTCCTCGGTGGATTTCGGCGATTTTGGTCTTAAGCGAAAGAGAACATGATAATCTTGCCGATTTGAGATATCTGGCCCGATCCAACAACTCCCTGATTTACTAGGATTTTTGAAAGGCAACTTTTTGTCCAAAAACCACTTTCGGCTACCGTAACCCGAGAACGCGTCGGCCGATTGGCTCGGGATTTTTTTTCCGCTCTTCGTCTCGTCAAGCGCTATAACATATCCAAAGGGCGTCAAAATCGGACCACTATTCCAGAAATTCCAGCTGGGTGAACACCCTCTCAGTAAGTAAATTTTCAAATTTTTGAATTTTTCTCGAAATTTTCCCACTACGCGAAAAAAACGAAGGTCCGTCCACACCTACTATCCCTCGAGAGCTATCGATTAAAAAAAACCCCGTCCAAATCGGATGAACCACGCGCGAGAAATCTTGGGTGGAAAATTTTGATCGGTAGCAGTCTCACTATAGCACTCCGCCCCTTTTGGGGTCGGAGTGCTAAAAATGTTTCTTAATCACCCAAACACGCAACACGA
>JASAMZ010006276.1:0-10078 GCA_030248115.1 Linhomoeus sp. GSCO2_2 | reverse complement strand
GTATCGGCTCAAGGTGGGTGGTGACACTTCTCTGAAGTGGTCCCAGGTGCAGATGTTGCAAGACGACAGCACTGGGCGCCCTTCTGGGGAGAGAAGCATGCTACGAGAGCAGGTGCGCCAGTCTGCCAGCAGCAGAGCTGCCACCATGGTCGGTCTGAGAGACTCGAGCAAGACGAGCAAGGAGCTGGACAAGGAGATGATCAAGCGCGACCCTCCCTGGTCCTCCCCTGTCTCCAAGTCAGTGGACCACCAGCTCAAACTACTCTCTGAACCAGACGACGACTGGACGAGGAAGTCAGAGGCAAAGAGGAAGTCGGGTTATCCCCACCTCTGGGAGAGCGGTTGTACCCATCCCACAGACATCTGTCTGGCCTCTGTGAAGACCCATCCCCCCTGAAGCCCTCTGAAGAGGATCCCCTGCTCGCGAGGGACCGCTCGCCTTGCCGGGCCGGAGATGTGGGATATGAGCCTCTTCGTCGCCCTTTTGCTGTGTTTCGTGTGTGTTTGGCACTGTCTCTTTCGCCCGTGCCAGTATTTCTTGCCTGTGCCAGTGCCAGTGCCGCCGTATTCGTGCGCTTGTGTCATCGTTGTCTTGGCGCGATTGGGTGTTTCGTTGTTTGTCGTTTATTTGTTTCTGCAACGCTGTAAGGCGCTATTTCCTCTGCCGATCGATAGTGCGCGGCGGAATAGCCTATGCTTCAGTGTGTGCGCTCGTCGCTGATTGGTTGCGCCGAGCGATCTGTGTTTTGCGGTTTCGGTTCGCGCCAATTTCGTTGCCCCTTCGCAGTTGCGTCGTGATAAGTCGAGGATTCGTAAGGTAGTAGCTTCTAGAACTCGCTCTCTAAAGAAGTGCTGCCTCGGTGTCGTTCGGTTTTGCTTTGGCGAGTTGAAGTGCTGTTCCGAGAAAATCCGAAAACGGAAACTGTGTGTCGAACCTGGCTGTATTCGCCTCACAGTGGAATGGCACAGAGCGCCGAGCGAGAAGACACGCGCCAGAAGAGAAGAACCGGCGACCCACCTTTCTAAGCTTCGCGCTAGATTAGGCCAATCGCCTGTAAGTATCCGCCTACCGGGAGCGCATATCTTACAGGGGTACCTGAGGGGTACGGGGGGGGTACACCTCCGGCTAGGGGGGGGGGGGCTTACCCCCCCCCCCCCCCCCCCGCCCCCCTCCCCCCGGCTACACGTATGGTTACCCTTTGACAATGAGAGACGCGATTACACGGTACAGTCCTAAGATACGGTAGTCTTACACGATATAAACACATATGGGTAGTGGTATATAGGTAGGGTGTCATGAAAGTTTTCGCTTGCTTCGGCTAAAATTGGTAAGGGAATTCGGCTAAAATTGGAGTGGCAAGGGTTTGATGAAGAATACTCCAAGTAAAGGACGCGTTCTGTCACTGAAACCACTAACTTTGCGGCCGACGTTCTCAAGTTCAGAAATATAGTAGACCAAACATTGACACACTACAGGGTGTATCTGACAAACTGTGCAAATTTCAGCCCATTTGACGTAACGAACGCCAAGTGAGTCCACTTCGGGCAACGCCATATCAGAAATCTCAGGGGGATAAATATTTGCAGCTTTTAAATGGCACGTCCAGCTTTTAATTGGCATCTTGCGCTTTTAATTTCTGGCGGACGCGAAAGGCAACAGTGCGCTTTTAATATGGCAGGAAGCGCTTTTAATATGGCAGGAAGCGCTTTTAATATGGCAGAATGCGCTTTTAAATGGCAACTTGCGCTTTTACTCCGTTGAAGCTGAGGAGCCGTGCCGATGGTCAACCAAAAGGCAGACGGTGGGGATATAAGCGAACGCACTGAATGGATGACTTTCTCGTTGCAGTCTGTCTGTGTGCATTCACGCAAATTGGATCTAGAATTCGCATTGCTTGATTGAACACATTGCTATCCTTTGACAGCTGTATATTCCTTTGAATTCAGGCTATGCTTAGGCTCGCCCTGCGCCCAGAGACGGATCACAAGAGTCCGTCGACGTCGCAGTCTGGCGGGTCGAAGCTTATGCTTAACGCGACCGGTGACCGACTTCAGGGCGCGCGGAGCGCGCCCAGAAGGTGGTGGTAGCGCTAACACACACCTGATAATCGCCAAACTGCGACGCCGGCAGAGTTTTAGTGCAAACTGTAAATGGGGTGCACACTCCCCCAAATACTTTGCCTCGTGCTTAGGCCGGGTGTGCCCCTTCCCTGCTTTGCCTTGTCGCGCAAACATCGATGCCTTGCCATTGCTGCGTGCCATGGATACACTTGTCCACCGCGTCAAACCCAACTGGAATAATGCCGGAGAAATTAAAAGCGCAACATGCCATTTAAAAGCGCGTTCTGCCATTTTAAAAGCGCTTCCTGCCATTTCCGAAGAGCGGCAAGCAAAAGCTGCTGTGGCAAATTAAAAGCGCTAGTGGCCATTTAAAAGCGCTTCGTGACTTTATTAAAAGCGCTAAGCAATTTTTTAAAAGCGCCCAAAATTCCCACCCAAATCTCAGTACCCAGCACGTAGAAATGACTTCTGTTTGCGACACGACGTTGCGCAAAGAGGCGCTGTCTGATGTTATTTGCGTTCAAACGATCTGAAATTTTACGTTGGTCAGAAACACCCTGTAGCATTTTGCTGGTTGATGTTCTCACCTATCTTTATGCGCACTGAACAAAATTGACTAATCTTGCACAAAACTTTGCCACTCGGTCGATTTTAGCGTCACAAGCTATGACTTAGCGCACAAAAGAATCTTTTGTAAATGTGGAATTTAATAGAAATACGCGATTATTTGTCCAAATTCCACCAATTGACAAAATTAAAACGTCGTTTATTGACGAATGTGAATACAAAAATGGAAAGGTCGTGTGCCAATAAGAATTCGTGACACAGTTCTACAATTTTCAAAAACTACAATTTTGAGATATTTAGAATTTAAGTAAAATTGAAAAGTGTAAAAATCGACATTTTCGTCTGATGGAATAGCGGCTAAATTTCTTAAGAAATGGCAAGCGCATAGACTACGAAACTAGAGGTTTTGCAAAACAAAATAAAACTTTGCAAGCGCTAAATTTTATAGAAATGTTTACGACTCCACAAATTGCCTACACTTGTTGATAGCTGAATGTCGTACGCCAAATGTTGATAATAGAAAGGTCGTACGCCAAAAGGAATTTCTGATAAAGAACGACTGCACTGCAATAGTTGGCAAGTTTTTTGTTGGATGTGATGTGTTTACAGTTTACACGTATCTGAACTTCAGATGAACGGCGTCGTATCATGCCGATACCATATAGCGAATGCGGCGATATCACTGAGCTTTAGATCAGTTGTACAGTCAACCGTATCGTGGGAATAGCTGCACTTGGTGTATGGCACACGTTCTCAAGACAATTTCTCCAGATGCGGCTAATGATGTGAACAAAGTTGTCCACACTCTTCACCAAGATTTGACAGACACAAAGTATAGGTTGAACTTTTTACACACACAGCTTGTTTCGCCCGGCCTCAGCCGGGCGAACCCTATCAAGAGCTCGGCGTGCGTACGTGCGTACGTTCGTACGTTCGTACGTACGTTCGTACGTACGTTCGTGCGTCACGCTCGCTTCGGGCTTAATAACTCGCTCGTCTGACGTCGTAGGAAGGAGTTTGAGACATCGTCGGGTAGCCCGCGGACTCCTCTAGCCTTCTAAGTGGTCGAACCTAGAATGAGTTTTCAAACTCGCGCGCTACAGTATCCCAAAGTGGGGTCCATTTTAAGACAAAAGTTGACCGAAGCTAGTCAAATCACATATCAACGTGAAGCGCTCGAGCTCCTGAGCACGAATCCGACAACAAAAAGTTTCAAAAGTTTAAACAGAGAGCTACAGTAACCAAAACGCGTCAAAAATTGGAAACGACACGCTTGCTTCAAGCTTAATAACTCGCTTGTCTGACGTCGCTGGGTTGAGTTCGACACATCGACGGGTAGCCCTCGGACTACTCTCGCCATCTGAGTGTTCAAAAGTGAAATAAGTTTTCAAACTCGCGCGTTACAGTATCCCAAAGTGAGGTTCATTTTGAGACAAAAGTTGACCGAAGCTAGTCAAATCGCATATCAAAGTGAAGCGCTCGAGCTCCTGAGCACGAATCCGACAACAAAAAGTTTTCAAAGTTTAAACAGAGAGCTACAGTAACCAAAACGCGTCGAAAACTGGAAACGACACACTTGCTTCGGGCTGAATAACTCGCTTGTCTGACGTCGCTGGGTTGAGTTCGACACATCGACGGGTAGCCCTCGGACTACTCTCGCGAACTGTGACGTCGAAATAATAACAAGTTTTAAAAATTGCGCGCTACAGTATCCCGAAGTAATGTCCGCGAAAAGTCAAAACTTCATCGAACCTAGTCGAATCGCATATCAAAATGAAGCGCTCGACCTCCTGAGCAAGAATCCGACAACAAAAAGTTTCAAAAGGTCAATTAGAGGGCTACAGTAACCAAAACGCGATGAAAACTGCAGATTTTGGTTTGTTATATCTTGGCACTCGTGCGTTGCAGAGCGGCGGTCTTGACATCGCTGAAGAGCTCACTGCAAGCCAACATGAAATCATGCTCACAATTAACCTGTAGTTTTGCGTTAGATTCCACTGTCTTTTTATACTCCACAAAAAAGTGTGGAGTATATAGCGTTTGTGCGCGAAACGCAGAAAATTACAGTCAACGGCGTTCGCGCGTGAAGCGGCCGATTTGCAAACGGTCTTTTGCGTTGGGTAGGCCTAGTAAGTGGGCAGGGTGGACACCAAACGGGGTCACGCTCCGGGACCCCGTTGGCGGGAAATTCAAAAATTTAAATTTTCAAAGTACTGAAAAAGGCATAGTACAAGGTAGAACTCGAAAAAGTTGCATATAATGGTATATACTATCTTTTGATATGTTGTAGTACTCGATAGTGCCGAACACGGAAAAAAAGAATTGGATCGCTGCGGGACCCATTTTGGCGCCAAATTTGAAAAATTCGCGAATTTTGGCCCCGGGTCGACTTTGATGGGCTGCTGTGCGAGCTAGGTAGCAGCTAGAGCGGCGAGACCACTCTTGGTGCTCCTTCCCAGATGTCCTCTATCGAATGAGCCATGAACGGAGAAAATCGGGTGAAACACAAAAAACTTTCTTACACTGCGACTTTTTTGACTCCGGGGTAGAAAATTGCGATTTTCGCACTTCGGCGTCTATAGCGCTCGAATGCGTTGCCGGATCGTTCCAAAGATGGTTTTAAACGATTCTACGTTGAAATCTGGTCCAGCAAAGTGTTTTTGACAAATTCGCAGAGCTACAGTAACCCTGCCGCGTCCATTTGAATATTGGGTGTCGGGTCCGACTTTCGCGATATTATACTCGATTTCGGGGTTTTCGGGGCGCTGATTACGAATTTGGCATCCGTTTAGCGTTTGGATGATGTTTGAATGTACCTACGATGAATTTGCATGCTACCGTACCCCAAGTGCAGAATTTCGGTTCCTGGAGTCCATAGGAAGTTAGGGGTGTTGTATGTCGATTCTGGGGTATTTTGGGATGTAGATCACGAATTTGGCATTACTTTTGCGATTGGGAGTGCCAGGAGGCCACAACAGACGAGGAGTCACCGTGCGTAGGAGTTCAAATTTGTGGAGTATACTGCGTCCCCCGGACGACTTGCCTGGTTTAAAATTTAGTCTGAAAAGATGATTTTCTTAGTGTAAAGAATTAAACCCGGGCGATACCAATGTTGCGTAGCAAGACCACTCCAAAAAGTGTAGTCGCGAGGAGAGTCAAAGACGCTGCACGAAACCGGAAAAGGCCTTGCTACAATCTCAGTAAAAATTCAAAGCTCAAAACCACTCCGCTTTTTAAAAGAGACTTGTTGTTTGCAGTGCTGCGATGCTGAACGATCTGCAGATCCCGTGGGTCACCATCGGGCGCGGAGAGCAGGCCGAATCGGCCCAGCAGATTGCAGCCAAAGCCGTGGGCTGCTGCCTTTGCATATCCCCTTGGGGACCAGACATAAATGTCGGCTGACATTTTTATTGGCCGGCTTCAATGCTGGCATGGACCACCTGGCTGCCAAGAATGCTGGCATGCTTCGTCACACACTACGAGCAATACCGGCATTGATCGAACCTTCACTGTAATCGCCTAGAAATGCCTCCGAAACGGCAACAAAGACTGGCATTGTGACAAAAGCACCCTGAGAAATGCTGACATCGCTAGTGCCACCTTATTGGCGCAAGGAATGCTGGCCTATGCAATGGAGAAATGCAGGCATTGTTTACTCCATTGCAAAGACTACTGTCATTTTGCAGATAAGGTTTTGTGTTAGTATGAATGTTGGCATAGCTAAAACTGCGATTACTTCAATGCCATTGTTTTTGAATGGTGTAGTTCCAGTGACCTCTGAGTGTCCACCAATACTGGCATTGGAATGTAGTGTGCGCGAATGCTGGCATTCTGTGTTGGGCATGCCACCAATGCCAGCATTTGGTTATTGGTGGTAATTTCTGTTGATCAATGCTGGCATGGTTATCGTTCATTATTTGTGACTGTATCAATGATGGCATTTCATGGCATAAATGGTGAACCAGCTGAATATGACAGATGTCTTTGAAACATGCTAGCATTATCCCAGCTAGCTGCCACCAATGCCAACGTTTGAAGCAGAATAGATGGCATAGTTGCTGCAACATCATTTAGAAGAGCGTACTGGCATTACTTGTTGGGAAGGAAGTGTCAAATGTAGTACGTTTCCATACTGGTGTTGTTAGGGCATCAAATTATAGATGTCGTTTTATTTACGCATGAACCTCTGTGCAATCAAGCAATAACAACCACAACAAAAAGCACACAGAGAGCCCTCAAGTGAGACATACTTCACTGACGATTAGACCCCCTGATTGGGACCTTTGTAGGGGTGGGAGAGATTTGATCATTTTCGTACCTGCGGGCCCAACCAAATCACCAACATGCCAAGTTTCAGCCCAGTCTGTTGAAGCGTCCCTGAGTTAGAGAGTCCCTCATGGGGGAGTAGAGCAGTGGCGTAGCCAGGGGGGGGGGGGGGGGGCCTGCCCCCCCCCCCCCAGATGCCGGCCGTGCCCCCCTCAGATGCCGGTCAGTAGAAAAAATTTTTGCCTGCGGCACTATAAATAGCAAAAATTTTCGCCTGCGGCGCTATAAATAGTAAAAATTTTCGCCTGCGGTGCTACAAATAATAGAAAATTTTGCCTGCGGCGCTAACAATAGTAAAAATTTTTGCCTGCGGCGCTACAAATAGTAGAAAATTTTGCCTGCGGCGCTATAAATAGTCAAAATTTTTGCCTGCGGCGCTATAAATAGCAAAAATTTTTGCCTGCGGCGCTATAAATGGTGAAATTTTTTGCCTGCAACGCTGTAAATACTGGAAATTTTGCCTTCAAGACCAAAAATAGCGAAATTTTCGCCTGCGGCGCTAAATATACGGAAATTAGCACTAAAACAGCAAAATAATTTTTGCCCCCCCTAAAATTTTTTTGCCCCTCCCAGTTGCCAATCCTGGCTACGCCCCTGGAGTAGAGCCCTCAAGTGAGACATACTGGACTGACAATTCGACCAACTGAGGGAGACCTTTGAAGGGGTGGGAGGAATTTGATCATTTTCGTACCTGCAGGCCCACCCAACAAATCACCAACATGACAAGTTTCAGCCCAGTCTGCAGCGTCTCTGAGTTACAGAGTCCCTCATGGGGGAGTAGAGCCCTCAAGTGAGACACACTTTAGCCTTATTCACTCCCTCAGTGTCCTGCTTACCATTCCAATCATTATTCTATCAAACTTGCATAGATGAAGCAGATATTTGGTTGATGGAAAGCATTCCCTGCCCACCATTGACAGAATCGAGAGTCTTGGATCATATTTATCAGACTCTGAAGAGAGAACCAGAGCAATAAATGGCAAAATATGCCGCACTGCATGCCGATCAATGCTGGCATTTCGAGGATTTACTGCCAATCGATACTGGCATTTCTACCATATCCTATAGCACCGATATGACTTTGCGCAGCCATTGGCTGGAACCCCTTGATATTTCTCATCTAGAAGAG
This sequence comes from Linhomoeus sp. GSCO2_2, assembly GCA_030248115.1. Lineage (NCBI taxonomy): Eukaryota > Metazoa > Nematoda > Chromadorea > Monhysterida > Linhomoeidae > Linhomoeus > Linhomoeus sp. GSCO2_2. The sequence goes on along the minus strand of JASAMZ010006276.1, from coordinate 1,995 downwards.
TTTGACCACTGTCCTACCTGAGGGCCCACCCAAATCACCAGCGTTGCAAGTTTCAGCCCAGTCTGTTGAAGCGTCCCTGAGTTAGAGAGTCCCTCATGGGGGAGTAGAGCCCTCAAGTGAGACATACTGGACTGACGATTGGACCCTCTGAGGGGGACCTTTGAAGGGGTGGGAGGAATTTGATCATTTTCGTACCTGCGGGCCTACCCAAATCACCAATATGCCAAGTTTCAGCCCAGTTTGTTGAAGCGTTCCTGAGTTAGAGAGTCCCTCATCATGGGGGAGTAGAGCCCTCAAGTGAGACATACTGGACTGAGGATTGGACCCTCTGAGGGGGACCTTTGAAGGGGTGGGAGGAATTTGATCATTTTCGTACCTGCGGGCCTACCCAAATCACCAATATGCCAAGTTTCAGCCCAGTTTGTTGAAGCGTTCCTGAGTTAGAGAGTCCCTCATAATGGGGGAGTAGAGCCCTCAAGTGAGACATACTGGACTGACGATTGGACCCTCTGAGGGGGACCTTTGAAGGGGTGGGAGGAATTTGATCATTTTCGTACCTGCGGGCCCACCCAAATCACCAACATGCCAAGTTTCAGCCCAGTCTGTTGCAGCGTCCCCGAGTTACAGAGTCCCTCATGGGGGAGTAGAGCCCTCAAGTGAGACATACTGGACTGACGATTGGACCCTCTGAGGGGGACCTTTGAAGGGGTGGGAGGTATTTGACCATTTTCGTACCTGCGGGCGCACCCAAATCACCAACATGCCAAGTTTCAGCCCAGTCTGTTGCAGCGTACCTGAGTTACAGAGTCCCTCATGGGGGAGTAGCACTCTCACATGAGACATACTTTAGTCTTATTCACTCCCTCAGTGTCCTGCTTACCAATCCAATCATTATTCTATCAAACTTGCATAGATGAAGCAGATATTTGGGGGATGGAAAGCATTCCCTGCCCACCATTGACAGAATCGAGAGCCTTGGATCATATTTATCAGACTCTGAAGAGAGAACCAGAGCAATAAACGGCAAAATATGCCGTACTGCATGTCGATCAATGCAGGCATTTCGAGGATTTACTGCCAATCGATACTGGCATTTCTACCATATCCTATAACACCGATATGACTTTGCGCAGCCATTGGCTGGAAACCCCTTGATATTTCTCATCTAGAAGAGTTTGACCACTGTCCTACCTGAGGGCCCACCCAAATCACCAGCGTGCCAAGTTTCAGCCCAGTCTGTTGAAGCGTTCCTGAGTTAGAGAGTCCCTCATCATGGGGGAGTAGAGCCCTCAAGTGAGACATACTGGACTGACGATTCGACCCTCTGAGGGGGACCTTTGAAGGGGTGGGAGCAATTTGATCATTTTCGTACCTGCGGGCCCACCCAAATCACCAACATGCCAAGTTTCAGCCCAGTCTGTTGAAGCATTCCTGAGTTAGAGAGCCCCTCATCATGGGGGAGTAGAGTGCTCAAGTGAGACATACTGGGCTGACGATTCGACCCTCTGAGGGGGACCTTTGAAGGGGTGGGAGGAATTTGATCATTTTCGTACCTGCGGGCCCACCCAAATCACCAATATGCCAAGTTTCAGCCCAGTTTGTTGAAGCGTTCCTGAGTTAGAGAGTCCCTCATCATGGGGGAGTAGAGCCCTCAAGTGAGACATACTGGACTGACGATTGGACCCTCTGAGGGGGACCTTTGAAGGGGTGGGAGAAATTTGATCATTTTCGTACCTGCGGGCCCACCCAAATCACCAACATGCCAAGTTTCAGCGCAGTCTGTTGCAGCGTCTCTGAGTTACAGAGTCCCTCATGGGGGAGTAGAGCCCTCAAGTGAGGCATACTGGACTGACGATTAGACCAACTGAGGGGGACCATTGGAGGGGTGGGAGAAATTTGACCATTTTCGTATCTGCGGGCCCACCCAAATCACCAACATGCCAAGTTTCAGCCCAGTCTGTTGCAGCGTCCCTGAGCTACAGAGTCCCTCATGGG
>JASAMZ010006270.1:0-16818 GCA_030248115.1 Linhomoeus sp. GSCO2_2 | reverse complement strand
CTGTCGTTGAGAAGTAAGCAACCTTCATTCTAACAGGAGTGCCAACGAAGTTGGCTAGTTGGCAGAAAACCCTGTCGTTGAAATAGAAAGGGGAAAGAAAAGCTCGCTTACAAATGTCTCTGATTTTAGATGGATGGGTGAAATGCCCGCATTTGCGACCTTGAGTCATGTTCGTGAGATGCCCACATTTGCGACCTTGAGTCATGTTCGTGAGATGCCCGGATTGGGAACCGGGAGTCATGTTCGTGAGATGCCCGCATTTGCGACCTTGAGTCATGTTCGTGATAATGTTCTCATTTTGCGACCTTGAGTCATGTTCGTGAGATGCCCGCATTTGCGACCTGGAGTCCTGGTCGTGAGATGCCCGCATTTGCGACCTTGAGTCATGTTCGAGAGCTGCCCGCATTTGCGACCTTGAGTCATGTTCGTGAGATGCCCGCATTTGCAGCCGAGAGTTGGTGGATGAAATGCCCACATTTGCATACTAGAATTCGGCGGATCAGAAGCCCGCATTTGCGTCCTCGAATTGGGCTCGTGAGATGCCTGCATTTTCCGTCGAGATGCCCTCCAATATTGTCTCGTGCGATCACCTTTCAAAATGGCCCATTCAGTCAAAGTGAAGCCGAGCACTTTCCAGTTGGGACCGACGGATTTCCTGCTGCTTCTGGGTCCTACGTGTTCTGTAGGTTATTCGCGTAGCAAACTACCGTAGAACGAAGGCTAGAACGGCTTTTCTAGGGCAAAACAACGTTCATCACCCGCTATCTGCTGAGTGGGTGGCGCGAGACACTGAGCGAGCCGCCAAAGAAACTCGTGTGGTTTGGGCGGTACAGCGAGAAAGACCACTTCTCGGCGCTAAAGGAGAAACTGCCAGAGGACTGTCACTTCGAGTTCGTGCGCGTCTAGTCCCACTGAAGGGGGGAGCTGCTACCGCACCACCTTGCTGAGCCACACCTTCGAGGGGGCCGGCTGGGTCGAGAGAGAGCGCCAGGAGATCAAGCGTCTCTGCGGCGGTTGGGGGGGACTGGAGGAGTTCGAGATTCGCGCCCTCGGCTGTGGTCCCTCCGTACACGGAGCTCCAGTACATCCGCGGCTTCATGATCCGCCTGATGGAGCCGCCGGCCTGCCAGCGACTGGAGACGGTGCTGGTCAGCGGCAACTTGAAGGCCTGGTGGCAAGAGCTGGCGCCCTTCATTACCGCCCTGAATTCCCACGCCTCCGTCCTACATTCCTAGCCTACTTCTCCCAGAAGAAAGTAGGCTGAGAAAGAACACTGTTTTGATAATCTACAAAAAAGTGTGGAGTACTATAGCGATTGTGCGCGAAACGCAGAAAATTACAGTCATACGGCGTTCGCGCGTGAAGCGGCCGATTTGCAAACGGTCTTTTGCGTTGGGTAGGCCTCGAGGGTGGGCAGGGTGCACACCAAAAATGGGGTCACGCTCCGGGACCCCGTTGGCGGGAAATTCAAAAATTTAAATTTTCAGAGTACTTAAAAAATAAATGGGTTAAGCAAGGTAGAACTCGAAAAAGTTGCATATAATGGTATATACTATCTTTTGATATGTTGTAGTACTCGATAGGGCCGAGGGTGGAAAAATGAGTTCAATCGCTGCGGGACCCATTTTGGCGCCAAATTTGAAAAAAATCGCGAATTTCGGCCTTGGGTCAACTTTGACGGGCTGCTGTGTGAGCTAGGTAGCAGCTAGAGCGGCGAGACTACTCTTGTTGCTCCTTCCCAGATGTCCTCTATCGAATGAGCCATAAACGGAGAAAATCGGTTGAAACACAAAAAAACTTTCTCTCTTTCTCAAAAAACTTCAAAAAATAACACTGCGACTTTTTTGGTCTGGGGTCGAAAACTGCGATTTTCGCGTTTCGGCGCCTAGAGCGCTAGAACGCGTCGTCGAATCGTTCCAAAAGTAGCTTCAAACGATTCTACGCTTAAATCTGGTCTAAAAAAGTGATTTGGAAAAATTTTCGAAGCAGAGTATCCCTGCCGCGTCCGTTTAAATTGTGGGTGTCAAGTCAACTTTTGCGATATTATACAGCAATACGTAACTGAACGTCAAGTACACGCAACAATGTATCGCTTCTTCCAACTGAAGGACTACCAGAGCAGAGCCTTCTGGGTGCGCCCCTCGAGGTTGTGAGCTGCGCGACAGCAGCAGCAGATTGCGAATGTTTCGCATTGTGTTGAAATGGTTGCGATTAGAGTACTTGGAGATAGTGTACTCTACATAATACCGCATTTCCTTCTACTCGACAACGCTTATCCATTGTTCAGTGACGATGCTAGCCTTCGCTATCGCCAGCTGTCGTCGCTGCGCGTGGAAAGTTTTTGGCATCGGCGACATCGGCTCAGAGGTGGCCCGAGTGTGCAAGGCATTCGCCATGGAAGTATGGGCCTTCGGCGGCAGCGAGCGCTCTGAGCTCCCGTCGAACGTCGACCATGAGGAGAAGTTGGACCAGTTGCGGGTTGAGGGAGTTGTTGAGCAGCGTCCACTTCGTCGGTTCCACATTGCCGGCAACGGCAAAGCATACTCGTGTTCTAGGCGGCGACACGCTGAAGGTAGCCGAAATCATCCTGAGATTCCGATCGAGTAACGAGAAGACCAGAAATCGTTTTCGTAGCCACATTTCAAAGCTGATTCTATCACGCTACTCGCAAGTGTAGAGTGGTACACGAGATTTTGTGTTACTGAAGCATCGTATACGACGGTCCAACCGCTGGTTCACGACCGTGATTAATCTGCCTTTGAGTGTCACTTCCTTATCTCAGGCCTGAAACATCCCTTTCAGTGCTGCTCCATTTCTGTACCGCAGTCTTCATCAACGTGGGTCGGGCTAACGTCGTGAGCGACGGCGAGATAGTGCGAGCCTTGGAGGAGCAGTGGATCGGAGGGGCGATTCTCGACGTCTTCGAGAAGGAGCCTTTGGAAGCGCACTCCGAGTTGTGGAGTAGAGCCGACGTCGTGCTCACTCCTCACGTGAGCGCACTCAGTCAGCCGGAGGCAGTGGCCAACACCTTCCTGGAGAATCTGCACAGAGCTTTGGAGGGACGCCAGCTCCTGTACCCTGTGGATTGGAGGAGGCAGTACTGAGAAGCCTGCGTAGTAGCGCGGCTCTCTTCACAATGTTCTGACTTGTGTGAAGCGTTGCTTGGTTGAATAAGTCTTCGCTAACGACGAGAAACGACGTAAAGTCAGCACGAAGCTAACCAGAATCCAAACACCAATTCGTAGCACGTCTGTAAGGCCACGCAAACGAAGCACTACCAGACTCAGACGTTGAAATCAGATCGCCACAGGAATCACCATCAAAGACTTCTCATTTTCTTCCTGAGCTGCAACTCGACAAACGCTCTCGGTTGCTGCCGCTGCCCACTTTGAAAGCGAAGTAGTAGTGGTCGTCGTCCTCCATGCGTGCGTAGCTGGACTCGAAGGGTGCCTCCAGGGCCAAGCAGCTGACGAAGGGCACGATTCGATGGCACTTGCGCTGCACCACGCCCAGACGACGAGCACAGTCGCCCGCCTTGACGGCCAGGTTCTTCAGAAAGAAGTGACTGTAGCTTCTTTAGAAAGAATGTAGAAGTACTGGAGTTCATTCACCTAAATAAGACCCGTGTCTTCGACATGGGCGCCTAAAAGTCGTCGAAGGGAGGGCTTATTTACAGACAAAGCTAGAAGACAGCCAAATACCAGGAACTGGTTGAATTACCTTGGTCGCGCCAATTTTAAGCGCGTGCATCTATATGCAAGGCTGCGAAGGAAAAGCTCTTCAATGGCACTCACGTGAAAGGCGAAATTGTACTGCTCGATCCATTTTATAACGGCCTAAGTCCAAACACAAAACATTTTGTAACATTGCCTTGAACGCGTCGCTGTTGTCCAGGATGCCGACGAGGTCTCCCATTGTACTTACTCCTTATTTCCAGGATTCGACCTCGCGCCTTCAAGTCTCTTTTCGGGTTCAACTTCTCCACGGCTCGCATCATCATCTGCTGAGTCTCCTTCTCGGACTGAGCGCACCAATTCATAAACAGGCTCACCAGAGCCGCGTGCGGATTCTTGGGGTCCAGCAGCGGCGCCCAATCATTCAGAACCACTTGAAGACCTGCAGGGATGAGCCAGGTCTCCATACTCGAGTAGAATCATTCCTCCCACCGCCGTATCTATTGGAGTACACGCCAACGAAGACGCGCATTACGTATTGCTGTTCTACCCCACCGGCCGGGAGTGCTACGCCCACCTGAATGACGTCCACGGCACTTTCATGTGACCTCTTACGACGATGGCAAACGCAACCACTTGATGATTACCGTGTATGGCGCTCGACTTCGCAATCAATGCGTTGCTTGCTGTTGGCAAGGTTCCATCGTCTCTACTCCACACCAAGACCTCGGACTTCAAAACCCTTATAACCCTCTACCGGGTTCTTCCGTAAACAACACCATCCCCATGGCCGACATGAGGGCCTCGAAGTTGGCGTAGGGGATGGTGTTATATACAGAAAAACCCGGTACTACATTCGTCGTCAACGTCACTTCTGGGCGTCGTCTTCAGCCCGTGGTCCCTGTGGTGCGTCGCCCGAATGTGTCCCAAGCAGCTCTCGTGCGTCTCGAACCACTCGTCGCACAGCCAGCAGATGTGCGATTCGCAGGAGGTGCAGGTCACGTGGTCGCAGCCTTCCTCCTTCAAGATGAACACGTCGCATCGAGGGCACAGCTTGCGGTTCGACGGGTCGCCGTCCAGCCACTGTTGAATGCTTCTTCGCTCCGCTTCCAGCGCGCTTCTGCCCTGCCGTTTCGCCGCCGAGCAGCTCCAACATAAAGTCGTCTGAATCCCGTATTGACAGCGCTTAATCAATCTACCGTACATTCAGTTACCGACTAATGACAGAAAACCTATAAGCCAGTAGCTTGAACAAATCGTATTACCTGGATGGTCTATCATGCCGCAATCCTTGGCTGTACACTGTTTGCCGCCGCAGATTTCACAGACGTAGACCTCGTGTATGTGTATGTACATATGTGGTATGTACAGTATGTACACACAGTACATTGAGGTTCCGCAAGTCGTAGTAGGTACGAGAACCGAGAACCGCATCCGTCGACAGCGCATTTCAAAGGTAGGCCCCCACCGTCCAATGCCGAGACAGCCTGAATCAGTAAAAGCCTTGAAAGGATTTTGAGTATACACAGGGTTATACGTGTAAAACCGGGGGGGGGGGGGGGGGGGTAAGCCCCCCCCCCCCTCCCAAGCCGAAAGTGTACCCCCCCCCCCCATACCCCCCCAGGTACCCCCCTCCCGCCTTCCCCAAAAGACCCCCCCCCCTAGAATTTCAAAATTTTTCGCCTGCGGCGCTTAAAAATGGCAAAAATTTCGCCTGCGGCGCTTATAAATAGCAAGATTTTCGCCTGCGACGCTATATTTTGGACGTTTTTGACCAAAATTATGCGATTTTTGCCACTTTTTCGCATCTTTTTGCAAAATTGTCTTATTTTTTGGTACTTTTTTGGCAAAATTTCTAGGTCATTTGACCCCCCCCCCCCCCCCCCAGGGGCTTCAGACCCCCCCCCCCCCCCCCTCGAGGGGTCCTATACCCCCCCCCCCCCCGCCCCCCCCCCCCCCTGGCCGGTTGGCGCTTACACGTATGCACAGGGTACATATGTATATAGTGTTGTGCGTACTTAAAGTTTATTTACGACCGATGCTGTGCGTAGCAAACGTATATTTGCGACGATTTACACTGCATGTGACTACTAGGCAAGCACGATGCGTCAACCTGAAGCTCTATGCAGTCGTTGTGGTAGTAGTGGCCGCACAATTCCAAGCAATGAACCAAGTCGTCGTTCGGTTGGAACGCCTACATATGTGCAGACCGGACACTCTGAACGAGGTGAACCACTAAGATGGCACGATCTATTGAGCAAATCCACGAAATCGGCTGTTTACCTTCTTCTTCGCCAGCTGAACGCTCCCCCAGTCGGCTTACGGCTTCATTGAAAGCGTTCTGAAAGACTTCGAAGGTCGGTTCGCTGCCGCTGACTTTCAGCTTCTTGTTGTAGAAGTCTAGGGTGACGGCGAGACAACCCTCGCCCAGCTCCGACTTCATCTTGGCAAGGGAAAAGTTGTAGTTGCGCAGCAGCACCCTAATGACGCCTTTCATGGGTTGCTGAAGGTCGAACTCGCGCTCTTCGGCCGTCCGGCTTTGGTCGTCAATTAAGTCGTCGATACAGCTGGCGCAGAAGTCGACCAGTTCTTGCGAGCGTCCGTACAGCGCCACCTTGAAGACCAGTCGCCGAGCGTCGATCCAGACGTCCGACCCGACCATCTCCTGGAGGTGATCGAGGAAGTCCTTCCCGAGTCTCGTGAACAACAGCCTCAGTTTCGGATCCCGGCAGTCGATGAGGATTTGGCCGTCCAGGAGGGGGTCGACGGCCCGCCGAACCCGTCTCCAGACGTGCGCCGACGAGTCGACCTGCGCTTTAAAGGTGGCGCCGACCCAGCGGGAGCCTTCTGCCACGATCAGTTGCAGTGAGTCATCCGGTATGTTGTATTTCGTCTTCAAATTCGCGACTTCAGCCGTCAGCTTTTCCTTTATGATGCCGAATACTTGTGGCCCAATCGACCTCTTGTCCAGTATCGATTGCTCCGCCACATTCACCAGATGGCCGTCAACTCTCAACTTGTCAACACATCTCTGGAACAGGTCTCCTTCTTCGACGCTGTCAAATGCTACTCTAGCGGTCAACACACAACTGATTTAGGTGGGGTTAACGAGGCGGACGTCCGGCCGCGAAACGGCCACTTTATGGCGAATGAAAGCGCGAATTTGCTCTTCAAACTTGCGCTTCCTTGGCGGTCGTAAAGAATGCCTTCTCTCGGGCCATACTGCAGGTGATACCATACCAACCGGCATACGTGTAAGCGCCTACCGGCCGGGGGGGGGGGGGGTCGGGGGGGGGGGGGGGGTATAGGACCCCTCAGGGGGGGGGGCTGAGGCCCCTGGAGGGGGGGGGGGTCAAATGACCAAAAAATTTTGCAAAAAAGTACCAAAAAATAAGAAAATTTTGCAAAAATAGACCAAAAAGTGCCAAAATCGCTCAATTTTGGTCAAAAACGTCCAAAATATAGCGCCGCAGGCGAAAATTTAGCTATTTTTAAGCGCCGCAGGCAAAATTTTTGCCATTTTTAAGCGCCGCAGGCGAAAATTGTTGAAATTCTAGGAGGGGGGGGGGTCTTCTGGGGAAGGCGGGAGGGGGGTACCTGGGGGGTATGGGGGGGGGGGGGGGTACACTTTCGGCTTGGGGGGGGGGGGCTTACCCCCCCCCCCCCCCCCCATACCCCCCCCCCCCCCCCCGGTTACACGTATGCCAACCGGTATGTTCTGCAAAACTATCAGGCAATTGGCTACGCACCAACTCTTCCAGTTCCTTGTCGTCTTCAATAGCGGGAATGTTGAACAGTACCAGGCCGGTGTATTGGGGAGGCTCCTGATCAGGGATAGGCAGGCTTTCTTCGACGACTCCGTCATATTGGGACTCGCTAGTCGACTCAACGGCGACGCTTGGCTCCCCCACTTCTTGCTCTTCTCGCGCTCTAACAGAAGTTCCCTTTTCTTCGTCAGCATTTTCCGCTTCTGTAGCGGCGCTCGACCCTTATCCCGACTCCAAGACGGCTGAGCTCTACTGGTGCACGCTGGGCCGCCAATCAAAGTTGACCATCAAAGTGCATCATAAGGTGAACAAATGTGTAGAACATTTCATCTTTCTACAATAGGTTGCGTAAGGAAAAAGTTGCGTGAGTACCTAGTATAGACCGGCTCTTCCGTGAAAAGTTTTCCGTGAAAAGTGCTGTCGGGAAAAGTGCTGCAGAGTCTTTCGCCCCCCTAAGCCCAAGCCTGCAACTGTCTCAAATAAGCCTAAGCCACAGAGCGTCTCAAATAAGCACACCCCTCAAAGCCTGTGAGTGTATGGTTCTTCCGTGAAAAGTGCTACGAGTTTCCGTGAAAAGTGCTACGAGTCTTCCGTGGAATGTACTGGGCGTGATTTTCCGCCAGATTCAAACTGTGGCTGTAGATTGCAGGACACAAGCCCAGTCCTGGTGGAATGTACTGGGTGTGATTTTTCGTTTTTTGCAGTACCTACATACTAATATTTCTCTTACCAATTGGTGGGCGGCGAGAAGTGCTGCATTTGTTACACTGGTGGAATATCGTTTAATACTTGAACGAGCGGGGGAACACTTAAGGCACGCACAAAACGAGTAGGACAATTTTGGGGGACGTATGCAGGGGCTCCTGAACGAGCGGGGGAACACCTTAAGGCACGCACAAAACGAGAGGACAATTTTGGGGCACGTAATGCAGGGGCTCCTGAACGGGGGGGGGGGGGGGGCGCTCAGATGCTGCACTGCACGCGCACAACCGTGGGTGGGGACAACAATAGAAGGCGACTCCACGAGATGCTGATGGACGTAATAGAGCGTGACGTGAAGAAGGAGAAGGAGGAGAAGAAGAAGACGGAGAAGAATTCACCCCCCGCCCGTGGGACAAGAAACGCGCCGCAATCCTTTTTGCGTCCTGTGACTTTCGCTACACGTAACCGATTTTCACCAAATTTTGAATTTTATCTGTCTATGATAAAGTCGTTTAGTGTACCAAATTTCAACCAATTCCGTTCAGTACAGCCCGAGAAATAAATAGTGTGACGATGGGAAAAGGCGCGCCACGCCAGCCATGATTCGAATCACATTGTGTTATCTTTCAAATGCTGTCTTGGCAGCAAAAGAGCATCCACTCACGAACTGTAGCCACCCAAACGGGTTTCGACACAGTGACAAGCGCTGACCCATGCATACGATTTTAGCAAGACCGGTCGTGTGAAGGGACGATTAAAATGAGTGGTAACTGACTTGTCCTCACATCGAATCTCGGTCTGTTGCGCGGAGAAGAGGGAGTTAGCTTTGGTGGAGATCGCCTCTGCTGCGACGAATGAGGATATTGGAGGTGTGTGCGACTGAAAGCTCAGGAGAGTGAAACGGCGAGACTCACGACGGTCTGATACTGGTGTCACCTTTGATTGAACAAGATTAGTAGACGGGGGCAAAGCCCCGCGGGGCACTCCTCCCCTCCGTTTTAATAATTTTCGGAGGTAAAGTGGCCTCATCAAACAGGACCACTAACAATTGAGACTCATCGATTAGACATCCTGGTCACCCCTATCGCAAAACTACAATGTAATAGCGAATTCGGAATCGCAGCCCTCTAAAACACTGCAGGACCAGTTTTGGCCCCAAATCTGAAAAATTCGCCATCTTTGGCTCTTTTCCAACTTTTTCACCCAAAATTTGGTCATTCAGAGAGAAACAACTACTAAAGCTAATTACAACATTCTTAAAACAAACAAGATTAGTAGACGGGGGCAAAGCCCCGCGGGGCACTCCTCCCCTCTTACAGAAGTATCTACTTACTATCTACAGTAGGTAGACTGCCCTCGGTACGCAAAATACTACGGAAAGTCTGCTAAGGTACGTAGGGCAGGAAACTACGCCCCGCTCGTCGTTGTACCACTTGTTTATGCGAAACCATAACAAAACAGTCTTACTGGAATCGAGAGCACAGCACGCGACACACTGCCATAAACGACCGACGAAACAACAGAAAGTACGGTACGATGATCTGCACACAAGTGGTTGGTGACGCAGTCCGTAGCGAAGTACCTATGTCCACTTACACAACAGGAGACGACTTAGGGCCGGTTTATACTCTGCTTCGTGCTGCACACTTGCTTCGACGGATAGGTTACTGTATCAAAGACGCAGCATGCTGCGTGCTGCGCTTTGATTTGATTCGATACAGTATCCTGCTTCGGTCAAAGTATAAATCCGCAGCGGAGCACGCGAACTTTTCGGAAAGTGTCGTGTTTGAGTTTGAAAGTCGCAGAGGAGATTTCAAACGGTTTCGGACGAAAATGGCCAGATTTTCGAGAAACATTCGATGAGCTCCTGGAAATGGTGCGGCCTAAAATCGAGAAGAGAAATACCCACAAACAGCCCATTTCGGCAGAAGAACGACTGGCGATTACTCTGAGGTTGGATTGGTGAATGAATGGTTGTTGAATGGTTGATTTCCCTGACAATTTCTTGTTCTAAAACTATTCGCTTCAGGCTGTTGGCGTCTGGGGACATGCACTCATCGATTGCCAAGTACCACGCCGTCTCAAAAACTGCCGTTTCACAGATTTTTCGTGAAACGTGCCCAACGATCGCCGAAGCGTTGTCGTCGTTTGTGGCGCCACCGAAGGATGCCGATGAGTGGCAGAAGATTGCGAAGGGCTTCGAATTGAGGTGGAATTTCCCCCACTGTTTGGGGGCCATCGATGGGAAGCACATAACTCTGAAGGTTGGCCATTGTGCGCTGAACTGCGCGATTTTTGAGAAGCAACACCCGTTTGCAACGGGTCGCTTAACAAACTACCAATAGACTGTTGTAGTTCTGTTGGCCACACTGAGTGACAAAGTGTTGTCTTTTCAAGCTTATCCACTGTACTTCTGGCTGAGGAAGGGCCAATCTTGGAGGAAATAGTGGCCGGACAAAATGATTTTTGTCGGACAAAGTCAATTCTGTCCGACAAATGAGGACAAAATCGGACAATTGTGCACAAAACAACACAAATTTGTCCTTTGGAGTTTTTCGGACAAAACAAAGACAAGACAAAATGGAAACTGCCCGGACAACGACAGCACTACTTTTGACTATGCAGATTCTCCTACGGGCTAAACACCACTAGTTCCTTATTACTAAGCGGCCTAGAGTCTGTCCGTGTGTTTGTGTGTTTGTCTGTGAGCGCTCTAGCGCTCGCTACAGTTGACGGATCGCGATGATCCATAGCTTAAACTGACCGTCAGAACACGCGGTTTTGCATCTTTGTTTTTAGAACTTTGACCAATGACTAAATTCCAAATTATTTCAAAAATATCGACTGCACCAGTACCGGGTGTCCCAAAAAAAGTGAACCCTTTTTCTCCGGCTTATAACTCACTACTGCGACTACCAATCTCAATCAAATTTTACACACATATACCTTATAAAGTTCTTATTTAGTTTACCAAATTTTGTTCGAATAGTCCTGATACAACCAGAGTTACAGTCGGTTTAGTGCGCGACATCCAAAAACATTCTCACCCACGCAGTCTCTTGCTGTCAAACGAATAATTGCAACCGAATATCACTCAGATCAACGGGAGAGGTCGGCAAAATCCTGCTCATCAAATCTGACCATTATAAGTTTACATTTGGCTCTAATCACACCCTCAAATCTGGCGCGAAACGGTTCACTCTTACCTCTTTCAAGAATTCGCTGCGAAATCACATTGCGCGTGGATCATCCCAGGCGTGGCAAATTTTTTACTTCTAAAGCATCCAGGGGTAAAAATATGATACTTTGGTTCTGTTTTGACTGTTTTGTGAAAACTGCGTGTTATAAACAACCACAGAACGGTTATCGTCAGGATGCGTCTTCTTACACTAACTGCGCGCAGAACGAGGAGAGATTTGAGCGTGAATGATTCATACGCGCGTAACTCAAGCTAGTCTTAATCGATTGACCTAAAATTTGGCACACTTGTCAGCAACTCATCAAGGTATATGTGTGCAAAGTGTGGTACAGATTCATTCACAGCAGCGTAAGTTATGAGCGGGAGAAAAAGGGTTCACTTTTTTTTGGGACACCCGGTACATTCTGACCACAGAAGGTACCACACGATGTAATTGGCGTTTGATTTCACGACAGAAGTGCTTTACAGTGTCACCATTCATGACAGAGTTGTTGTTGTGAGACTCCAAAGTGTATTCGCAGGCACTGCATGCACTGGCATGGGCACAGCATCAAACTGCTTTGAATCTATGTCAAAAGTCTTTAGAACTATTGGAAAACTTCTACGGGCTAAACCCAAATGTCTACAGGCTAAACCCAAGCGTCTATTGTGTATTTACAGGCATGGGAGCTGGTGCGAGCATAAATGCAGGCACTGGCAGGGGCACAGTGTCAAATGCCTTTAAACCCAAGCATCTATTGTGTATTTACAGGCACGGTGCTGTCACACGCCTAAATGTAGGCTAGGCACTGGCAGGGGCACAATGTCAAGTGTCTTTAGATCTATGTGAAGTGTTCTACGGGCAAAACTCAAGTGACTACGGGCTGGGCGCCTAGAGTCTCTGTCCGTGTGTTTGTGTGTTTGTCTGTGAGCGCTCTAGCGCTCGCTACAGTTGACGGATCGAGATGATCCATAGCTTAAACTGACCGTCAGAACACGCGGTTTTGCATCTTTGTTTTTAGAACTTTGACCAATGACTAATTTCCAAATTATTTCGAAAATATCGACTGCACCAGTACATTCTGACCACAGAAGGTACCACACGATGTAATTGGCGTTTGATTTCGCGACAGAAGTGCTTTACAGTGTCACCATTCATGACAGAGTTGTCGTTGTGAGACTCCAAAGTGTATTCGCAGGCACTGCATGCACTGGCAGGGGCACAGCATCAAACTGCTTTGAATCTATGTCAAAAGTCTTTAGAACTATTGGAAAACTTCTACGGGCTAAACCCAAATGTCTACGGGCTAAACCCAAGCGTCTATTGTGTATTTACAGGCATGGGAGCTGGTGCGAGCATAAATGCAGGCACTGGCAGGGGCACAGTGTCAAATGCCTTTAAACCCAAGCATCTATTGTGTATTTACAAGCACGGGTGCTGTCGCACGCCTAAATGTAGGCACTGGCAGGGGCACAATGTCAAATGTCTTTAGATCTATCTGAAGTGTTCTACGGGCAAAACTCAAGTGACTACCGGCTGGGCGCCTAGAGTCTGTCCGTGTGTTTGTGTGTTTGTCTGTGAGTGCTCTAGCGCTCGCTACAGTTGACGGATCGCGATGATCCATAGCTTAAACTGACCGTCAGAACACGCGGTTTTGCATCTTTGTTTTTAGAACTTTGACCAATGACTAAATTCCAAACTATTTCGAAAATATCGACCGCACCAGTACATTCTGACCACAGAAGGTACCACACGATGTAATTGGCGTTTGATTTCGCGACAGAAGTGCTTTACAGTGTCACCATTCATGACAGAGTTGTCGTTGTGAGACTCCAAAGTGTATTCGCAGGCACTGCATGCACTGGCAGGGGCACAGCATCAAACTGCTTTGAATCTATGTCAAAAGTCTTTAGAACTATTGGAAAACTTCTACGGGCTAAACCCAAATGTCTACGGGCTAAACCCAAGCGTCTATTGTGTATTTACAGGCATGGGAGCTGGTGCGAGCATAAATACAGGCACTGGCAGGGGCACAGTGTCAAATGCCTTTAGATCCATCTGAAATCTCCTACGGGCTAAACCCAAATGTCTATGGGCTAAACCCAAGCATCTATTGTGTATTTACAGGCACGGGTGCTGTCACACGCCTAAACGTAGGCACTGGCAGGGGCACAATGTCAAATGTCTTTAGATCTATCTGAAGTGTTCTACGGGCAAAACTCAAGTGACTACGGGCTGGGCGCCTAGAGTCTGTCTGTGTGTTTGTGAGACAGAGTTGTCGTTGTGAGACTCCAAAGTGTATTCGCAGGCACTGCATGCACTGGCAGGGGCACAGCATCAAACTGCTTTGAATCTATGTCAAAAGTCTTTAGAACTATTGGAAAACTTCTACGGGCTAAACCCAAATGTCTACGGGCTAAACCCAAGCGTCTATTGTGTATTTACAGGCATGGGAGCTGGTGCGAGCATAAATGCAGGCACTGGCAGGGGCACAGTGTCAAATGCCTTTAAACCCAAGCATCTATTGTGTATTTACAGGCACGGCTGCTGTCGCACGCCTAAATGTAGGCACTGGCAGGGGCACAATGTCAAGTGTCTTTAGATCTATGTGAAGTGTTCTACGGGCAAAACTCAAGTGAATAGAAAACTCTACGCAATGAAACTTACACAGATTAAAGGCCAATGTCTTGGCACATCTGATACCAATTTTCAGCGTCATACACCCACTCACGCAGGAATTATGGCGCGAAACGTAAAATTAGTCGCGGCTGTTGGTCCTCGTGGAGGAGGCCGCCCAGCAGGAAGAGGAGCTGGCGCGCTGTGATTTGGGGTCGGCCGATCGACTTTGCTTCGATCGCTCGCATGCGTGCTATGAGATACAAATTTCGTTCCAAAACCGTTTGAAAGCTTGTTTTGTCCTTTTCGAAATGGTGCAAGTCGCATCAAATTAGCTCCAGTGTAGCGAAAGTTGTAGCTCACAGAAGCCAGCGAGTCTTGAAAAAACTAGTGTCTATTGTGTATTTGCAGGCACGAGAGCTGGTGCAAGGTTAAATGTAGGCACTGGCAGGGGCACAGTGTCAAATGGCTTGAGATCTATCTGAATTAATGTTCTATGGGCTAAACCCAATAATCTACAGGCTAAACCCAAGTGTCTATTGTGTATTTACAGGCACGGGAGCTGGTGCGATCCTAAATGTAGGCACTGGCAGGGGCACAGGGTCGAATTACTTGAGATCTATCCAAAATGTCCTACGGGCTAAACACGATTGTCTATGGGCTGAACCCAACGCCATTGACCATAGACAATCTCCTACGGGCTAAAGGCTCTAGTCCTATATACTAAGCGATATACTAAGCGGCAAAGGTCTGTCCATTTGTTTGTTTGTTTGTCTGTGAGCGCGATATCTCTAGCTACAGTTGACGGATCGCGATGATCTATGGCTTAAACTGACCGTCCTGGCCTGTAGTTGTGCATGAAGGTTTGTGGACATTGGTCGATGTCTAAATTCCAAATTATTTCGAAAATATCGACTGCGCCAGTGCACTCTGAGCACAGAAGGCACCACATGCTGTGACTGACGTTTGATTTCGCGTGACTGACGTATGATCTTGCGCCAAAAGCACTTTAGAGTGTCACCATTCACTATGGAGTTGTCGCTGTGAGACTCCAAAGTGTATTCGCAGGCACTGCATGCACTGGCAGGGACACAGCATCAAACTATTCTGGAGCTACGCCAAGCGACTTAAGATCTATCTGAAATGTCCTGCGGGCTAAACCCAACTGTATACGGGCTAAACACAAGTGTCTATTGTGTATTTACAGGCACAGGAGCTGGTGCGAGCCTAAATGTGGGCACTGGCAGGGGCACAGGGTCAAATGACTTGAGATCCATCTGAGCTGTCCTACGGGCTAAAACCAATTGTCTAAGGGCTAAAGCCAAGTGTCTATTGTGTATTTACAGGCATGGGAGCTGATGCAGTAGTAAATGTAGGCACTGGCAGGGGCACATTGACAAATGACTTGAGTGCTATCTCAAATGTCCTACAGGCTGATTACCCATGAGCTACTGACCATAGAGATTCTCCTACGGGCTAAAGGCTCTAGTCCTTATTACTAAGCGGCAAAGGTCTGTCCGTTTGTTTGTTTGTTTGTTTGTCTGTGAGCGCGATATCTCTAGCTACAGTTGACGGATCGCGATGATCTATGGCTTAAACTGACCGTCATAACATGCAGTTTTGCATGAAGGTTTGTGGACTTTGGTCGATGTCTAAATTCCAAAATATTTCGAAAATATCGACTGCGCCAGTACATTCTGAGCACAGAAGGCACCACACGCTGTGACTGACGTTTGATTTCGCGTGATGACGTTTGATTTTAGGGTGTCACCATTCACTATGGAGTTGTCGCTGTGAGACTCCAAAGTGTATTCGCAGGCACAGCATGCACTGGCAGGGACACAGCATCAAACTATTCTGGATCTACGTCAAGCGACCTAAGATCTATCTGAAATGTCCTGTGGGCTAAACCCAACTGTCTACGGGCTAAACCCAAGTGTCTATTGTGTATTTACAAGCACAGGAGCTGGTGCAAGCCTAAATGTGGGCACTGGCAGGGGCGCAGGGTCGAATGACTTGAGATCTATCTGAAATGTCCTATGGACTAAACCCAAATGTTTATAGGCTAAACCCAAGCGTCTACTGCATATTTACAGGCACTGGAGCTGGTGCGAGCCTAAACGTAGGCAGTGGCAGGGGCGCAGGGTCGAATGACTTGAGATCCATCTGAACTGTCCTACAAGCTAAAGCCAATTGTCTATGGGCTAAAGCCAAGCGTCTATTGTGTATTTACAGGCATGGGAGCTGGTGCAGTAGTAAATATTGGCACTGGCAGGGGCACATTGACAAATGACTTGAGTGCTATCTCAAATGTCCTGCAGGCTGATTACCCATGGGATATTGACCATAGAGATTCTCCTACGGGCTAAAGGCTCTAGTCCTTATTACTAAGCGGCAAGAGTCTGTCCGTCTGTTTGTTTGTTTGTGGATCTGTGAGCGCCATTCATGACAGAGTTGTCGTTGTGAGACTCCAAAGTGTATTCGCAGGCACTGCATGCACTGGCAGGGGCACAGCATCAAACTGCTTTGAATCTATGTCAAAAGTCTTTAGAACTATTGGAAAACTTCTACAGGCTAAACCCAAATGTCTACGGGCTAAACCCAAGCGTCTATTGTGTATTTACAGGCTTGGGAGCTGGTGCGAGCATAAATGCAGGCACTGGCAGGGGCACAGTGTCAAATGCCTTTAGATCTATCTGAAATCTCCTACGGGCTAAACCCAAATCGGGTTGAGCGCGTCAGCGCTCAACCCAATTTGTTCGGCCGGGGGCCAGTGCGCCCCCGGGGACTAGGGGTTAGTACTACGTCATATAGGTAGACTTAACCGATCGGGCCGAAATTTTCACCATAGTTGTTCATAGTAACAAGAAGTATTGTGCT
>JASAMZ010006269.1:0-12480 GCA_030248115.1 Linhomoeus sp. GSCO2_2 | reverse complement strand
TATGTGTGGTGCTCGTTCAGTTACGTATTGCTCGAAATTTCTGCGAAAATGGCCCCGGCACTCTTTAGTGCTCAAAATGTACTGAGCAGTCGATATTTCTCGTGATTTTTGTGAAACACCGACGTCGGCCAAAGTCTCCACAATCAGAGATGCGCTATTCCAGACCAAGGCGGTTCTTTTGACGTATAGATCATCGCAATCCGTCAACGCTGTCAAGAGTTATCGTGTTAACAAACAAACAGACAAACAGACACACTCTATGGCGCTTAGTATATAGGACTAGTGCCTTTAGCCCGTAGGTGATTCACTATAGTCTAAAGCCTATTGAGTTGTGCACAGTGAGCCACTGCTCACAACATGTATCGACCCATGGTGCACAGCCACTGCTCACAACAGTTCATTGGACTTTTCAGATAGAGCTCAAGTCGCTTGATGCTATGCCCTTGCCAGTGCCTGTGTTTAGGGATGCACCAGCTGCCATGCCCCAGAATACACTAAGTTTAACACATAGATGTTTGCATTTAGCCCATAAGTGTTTTCAGATTGATCTAAGGTCGTTTGACAATGCGCCCCTGCCAGTGCCTGCATTTACCATCGCACCTGCTCCCTTGCCTCTAAATACACCTCTAGAACTCTCAGTGACAACTCAGCAGTGAATGGTGACACAATAGCGCGAAATGCCCACTGAAGTGGCATGCAGTCACTCCATAGTGCTCAGAATGTACTGTGCAGTAGATATTGTCACCTATTTTTGTGGGGTTTTGACATCGGCCAATGTCCACAATAGGAGAATCCAAAACTACAGGCCACGACGGTTCTTTTGGTGTACAGATCATCGCGATCCATCAATGCTGTCGAGAGTTTTATCAGTGTTAACAGACAAACAGACAGACAAACAGACTCTATGGCGCTTAGTATATAGGACTAGTGCCTTTAGCCCATAGGAGAATCTCTATAGTCCCAAGAGCACTGTCGTTACACAATTGTCATGAAGCTACCAATGGCGCATGCCACTGGTCAGAACATGCAGCGACTTATGGCATGTCACAGCGAGTATTTCTCTGCAGCCTATAGATGACTTCAGGTTGTGTCTGTGCCACTGCCTACAATTACACCTGGTCACGTGCCTGTGAATACACATCAAAAGCATTTGAGTTTAGCCTGTAGATGCTTGGCTTCAGCCCAAAGTTGATTTTAGATTGTGCCCCTGCCAGTGCCTACGATTAGCCTTGCGCCACTCACCATGCCTGTGAATACACCTCGGAGTCTCAAGACGACAACTCTGTAGTGAATGGTGACACAATACTGCAAATGTGGCATGAAACAAACTGTCAGCCACTCCTTAGTGCTCAAAATGTACTGTGCAGCCGATATTTTCGTGATTTTTGTGGAATTTAGTAACTTGCGAAAGTTCTAAAATAGGAGGGGATTCCTTCCAGTCCACGACGGTCAGTTTAAGCTATAGATCTCCAGGATCCATCGCCCATGTCGCGAGAAAATGGCCGGACAAACAAACAAACAGACAAACAGACTCTATGCCGCTTAGTATATAGGACTAGTGCCTTTAGCCCGTAGGAGAATCTCTATGGTCAATAGCCCATGGGTAATCTGCACAGTGTGAAAGAGATAAAGCAATCATCAAATTCAGTGCACCTCAGGACTTTGAGGCTGATCTCAAATCATTTATCACTGTGCCCCTGCCAGTGCCTGCATTTAGGATCACACCAGCTCCCATGTGTGTAAATACACAATAGACACTTGAATTTAGCCCGTAGTCACTTGGGTGTAACCCATAGGACATTTCAGATAGTTCTCAAGCCATCCACCCCTGAGTACCTGCCAGGGCCTACATTTAGGATCGCATCAGCTCCTGTGCCTGCAAATACACAACAGACGCTTGGGTTTAGCCAATAGACATTTGGGTTTAGCCCATAGGAGATTTCAGATAGATCTAAAGACATTTGACACTGTGCCCCTGCCAGTGCCTGCATTTATGCTCGCACCAGCTCCCGTCCCTGTAAATACACAATAGACAGTTGGGTTTAGCCCGTAGACATTTGGGTTGAGCCCGTAGAAGATTTCAGATAGATCTAAAGACATTTGACATAGATCAAAAGCAGTTTGATGCTGTGCCCCTGCCAGTGCATGCAGTGCCTGCGAATACACTTTGGAGTCTCACAACGACAACTCTGTCATGAATGGTGACACTGTATAGCTCTTTTGGTGCGAAATCAAGTGTCAATCACAGAGTGTGGTGCCTTTTGCAGTCAGAATGTACTGGTGCAGTTGATATTTGTGAAATATTGTGGAATTTAGTCATCGGTCAAAGTTCTAAAATAGGAGGTGCAAAACTACATGTTCTGACGGTCAGTTTAAGCTATAGATCAGCGCGATCCGTCAACTGTGGCGAGCGCTAGAGCGTTTACAGACAAACAAACAGACGGACACACTCTTGCCGCTTAGTATATAGGACTAGAGCCTTTAGCCCATAGGAGAATCTCTATGGTCAATAGCATATGGGTAATCTGCATAGCATGAAGGAGATAACTCAATCATCGAATTCAGTGCACTGCAGGACAGTACCGTTAGATCTCAAGTCGTTAGACCCTGTGCCATTGTCAGTGACTATGATTAAGATCTCGCCATCTCCTGTGCCTAAATACACAATAGATGCTTGGGTTTAGCCCGTAGACAATTGGCTTTAGCCCATAGGACATTTCAGGCAGATCTCAAAACATTTGACAATGAGCCCCTGACGGTGCCTACATTTACACTCGCACCAGCTCCTGTGCCTGTAAGCTGTAAATACACAGTAGACTCTTGTGTTTAGCCCATAGACATTTGTGTTTAGCCAATGGGGGCATTTCAGACAGATCTCAAGACATTTGACACTGTGCCCCTGCCAGTGCCAACATTTAGGCTCACACCAGCTCCCGTGTCTGCAAATACACAATAGACACTTGGCTTTAGCCCGTAGACATTTCGATTTAACTGAAAGGAGATTTCAGTTAGATCTAAAGACATTTGACATTGATCCAAAGCAGTTTGATGCTGCGCCCCTGCCAGTGCATACAGTGCCTGCGAATACACTTTGGAGTCTCACAACGACAACTCTGTCATGAATGGTGACACTGTAAAGTGCTTTTGGCATGAAATCAAACGTCAGTCACTGCGTGCGGTGCCTTCTGTGTTCAGAATGTACTGGCGCAGTCGATATTTGCGAAATATTTTTGGAATTTAGAGATCGACCTAAGTCAACAAACCTTCATGCACAACTACAGGCCACGACGGTCAGTTTAAACTATAGATCATCGCGATCCATCAACTGTAGCGAGCGCTAGAGCACTTACAGACAAACAGACACACGGACACACTCTTGCCGCTTAGTACATAGGACTAGTGCCTTTAGCCCGTAGGTGATACTGTAGGTCCACGACTGTTGATGATCGCCTGACTCTGCTGCAATTGGTCACCAGCCACTGTATAGGTTCACTGCTGTAGAGCCTAATCCTACCATTCTGCCGGCAGCCAAATGGAACCCACCAGCAAAAACCCGTAGGTATTTCTGTAGTATTTATGACTTCTGAATGTCTCAAGCCTATAGCGCAAGACGGATCATCAGCCACCACCGTTGTGCAGCAGCCAAATGCAACCCACCAGCGAAAACCCGTAGGTATTTCTGTAGTATTTATGGCTTCTGATTGTCTCAAGCCTATAGCACAAGACGGATCATCATCAGCCACCACCGTTGTGCAGTTCGAAGAGCAATCGATCATCTGTGGTTGGTGACAAACAACTCTTCTGTGCTATGGATCGTTCGATTCTTATGTGCTCACTGATATAGCATAACGGATCGTCGGCCACCACTGTTCTGAAGTCTGTACAGTTAATGACGGTCAGCTTGAGCTATAAATCTCCAGGATCAATCTCTTCTGTCATAAGAAATCGGCCATTCAATCCTTAGTGGTCGCGGTCCTTGCGTCTCGCGTGCCAAGCGTCTTTTAGTAATTGCGGTCCTTGCGTCTTGCGTGCCGAGCGTCTTTTAGTAATTGCGGTTCTTGCGTCTCGCGTGCCGAGCGTCTTTTAGTAATTGCGGTCCTTGCGTCTCGCGTGCCGAGCGTCTTTTAGTGGAAAGACGGACACGGAAACAGACATCGTTAGCCGCTTAGTTCACTGATATAGCATAACGGATCGTCGGCCACCACTGTTCTGAAGTCTGTACAGTTAGTGACGGTCAGCTTGAGCTATAAATCTCCAGGATCAATCTCTTCTGTCATAAGAAATCGGCCATTCAATCCTTAGTGGTCGCGGTCCTTGCGTCTCGCGTGCCGAGCGTCTTTTAGCAATTGCGGTCCTTGCGTCTTGCGTGCCGAGCGTCTTTTAGTAATTGCGGTCCTTGCGTCTCGCGTGCCGAGCGTCTTTTAGTAATTGCGGTCCTTGCGTCTCGCGTGCCGAGCGTCTTTTAGTGGAAAGACGGACACGGAAACAGACATCGTTAGCCGCTTAGTATATAGGACTAGTGCCTTTACCCCATAGGTGATACTGCATATCTAAAGCTGAATACCTATGGAAACAGAGCCATTTGTATCGACCCATGGAAATCAGCCACTGCTCACAACATGTATTGGTCTATGGTTCACAGCCAATGCTCACAACAGCCCATAAGAGATTCTGACAGATCTAAAGTCATTTGACACTGTGCCTCTGGCAGTGCCTGCTTTTAGGGTTGCACCCAGCTCCAATGCCTCAGAATACACTGAAGCTACACATGGATGCTTGCATTTAGCCCATAGGAGATTTCAGATAGATCCAATGTCTTCTGACATTGTGCCCCTTCCAGTGCCTGCATTTACCATTGTGCCCACTCCCGTGCCTTTAATTACACTGAACTTTGCATATAGGTGTTTGTGTTTAGCCCATGAGAGGTTTCAGATAGATCAAAAGTCTCTTGACACTGCGCCCTTGCCAGTGCCTGCATTTATCATCGAACCTGTTCCCGTGCCTCTGAATACACTGAAGCTAACACATGGATGCTTGTGTTAAGCCCTTAGGAGATTTCAGATACAGCTAATGTCTTCTGATGCTGTGCCCCGGCCAGTGCCTGCATTTACCTTTGCACCTGTTCCCGTGCCTCCAAATACCTGTATGAGTTCACAGCGACAGCTCTGGAGTGAATGGTGACACGACAGAGCGAAATTTCCACGAAAATGACCAGTAGGCACTCTTTAGTGATCAGAATGTACTGCGCAGCCGATATTTTCGTGATTTTTGTGGAATTTAGACATCGGCCAATGTCCACAATAGGAGATGCCAAACTACAGAGGACGACGGTTCTTCTGACGTATAGATCATCGCGATCCGTCAAGGCTGTCGAGAGTTATCGTGTTAACAGACAAACAAACAAGCACACTCTTTGCCGCTTAGTATATAGGACTAGAGCCTTTAGCCCCTAGGAGAATCTCTATGGTCAGTAGCCCTTTGGAGTCTCACAATGACAACTCTTTAGTGTTAGCCCTTAGACAATTGGATTTAGCCCTTAGGACATTTCAGATAGGTCTCAAGTCATTTGACCCTGTGCCCCTGCCGGTGCCTATGTTTATGATCGCACCAGCTCCCATGCCTGTAAATACACAATAGACACTTGGGTTTAGCCCATAGACAATTGGGTTTAGCCCGTAGGACATTTCAGATGTATCTCAAGTCATTCGACCCTGTGCCGCTACCAGTGCCTACGTTTAGGATCGTACCATCTCCCGTGCCTGTAAATACACAGTAGACACTTGGGTTTAGGCCATAGACATTTGGCTTTAGCCCGTAGGAGACTTTAGATAGATCTAAAGTCATTTGACATAGATACAGAGTAGTCTGATGCTGTTCCCCTGCCAGTGCATGCAGTGCCTGTGAATACACTTTGGAGTCTCACAACGACAACTCTTTAGTGAATGGTGACACTGTAAAGCGCGTTCGGCGTGAAATCAAGCGTCAATCACAGCGTGTGATGCCTTCTGTGCTCAGAATGTACTGGCGCAGCCGATATTTGCGAAATATTGTGGAATTTAGTCATCAGCCAAAGTCCACAATAGGAGGTGCACAACTACGTGTTATGACGGTCAGTTTAAGCTATAGATCATCGCGAACCGACAACTGTGTCTAGAGTTATGGCGATAACAAACAAACAGACGGACAGAGTTAGGCGCCATAGTATATAGGACTAGAGCCTTTAGCCCGTAGGAGAATCTCTATGGTCAATAGCCCATGGGTAATCTGCAGAGCATGAAGGAGATAACGCAATCATCGAATTCAGTGCACTGCAGGATGGTACAGTTAGATTTCAAGTCGTTAGACCCTGTGCCATTGTCAGTGCCTTGGTTAGGATCTCTCCAGCTCCTGTGCCTGTAAATACACAATGGATGCTTGGGTTTAGCTTGTAGACAATTGAGTTTAGCCCATAGGACATTTTAGATAGATCTCAAACCATTCGACCCTGTGCCCCTGCCAGTGCCTACGTTTAGGATCGCGCCAGCTCATGTGCCTGTAAATACACAGTAGACTCTTGGGTTTAGCCCGTAGACATTTGGGTTTAGACAATAGGGCATTTGAGACAGTTCTCAAGCCATTTGACACTGTGCCCCTGCCAGTGCCTACATTTATGCTTGCACCAGCTCCCATGCCTGTAAATCCACGATAGATACTTGGATTTAGCCCGTAGACATTTGGGGTTAGCCCGTAGGAGATTTCAGATAGATCTAAAGACATTTGACATAGATCCAAAGCAGTTTGATGCTGTGACCCTGCTAGTGCATGCAGTGCCTGCGAATACACTTTAGAGTCTCACAACGATAACTCTGTCATGAGTGGTGACACTGTAAAGTGCTTACGGCGCGAAATCGAACGTCAATCACAGAGTGTGGTGCCTTCTGTGCTCAGAATGTACTGGTGCAGTCGATATTTTCGAAATATTGTGGAATTTAGTCATCGGTCAAAGTTCTAAAATAGGAGGTGCAAAACTACAGTGTATGGCGGTCAGTTTAAGCCATAGATCATCGCGATCCGTCAACGATCTTTAGAGTTATGGCGCGAACACACACACGGACAGACGGACAGAGTTTTGCCGCTTAGTAATATGGATGGTTAGCTGGAAGCCTGGCGCACTTTGTGCAAACAAACTTTGCTGACGCGCCGCAGTGTTTTGTCAATAAACACTGAAATACCTCTCCTCTAAAAGAGTCGACAAAAGCTGTGCCACGCTCCATTATTTCCAAAACCCTTCCCCTAGTAAAAGAGACGAAACGGCGATGCACCACGCTCGACGTCTGACCCTGTTATTTTGCGCTGTGTCGTTCGGAATTGGTTCTGTGGCTTCAAGGGCTGCTGCCGCCACAGAAATCTCGTCTGCGGGATTCGCCGCAGAAGGCTCGTCTGCGAGAAGCGCCGTAGAAGGCTCGTCTGCGGGAATCGCCGTAGAAGAGCAGGACTCGTCTACGGAGCACGATGAACACCATGGGCACGAGAGATTTCAAGTGTTCCACTTCGATTGGAGTAGGGTCGGGGTCCCCCTAGACGTGTCGCTCTGGATCGCCTTTGCTACGCTGGTCAAGATTGGTGCGCTATGTAACTAAGGTGCACACTCGTGTCCGGCTATCATGCGTACATCGAGTCTAGGCTTAGTGGGGCTTGGCGGCTTAGGCTTAGGTTTAGGCTTAGGCTAGGCTTAGGCTTAGGCTTAGGCTTAGGCTTAGGCTTAGGCTTAGGCTTAGGCTTAGGCTTAGGCTTAGGCTTAGGCTTAGGCTTAGGCTTAGGCTTAGGCTTAGGCTTAGGCTTAGGCTCTTAGGCTTCGGCTTCAGCTTCGGCTTAGACTTAGACTCAGGCCTAGGCGTAGGCTTAGGCTTAAGCTCTGGCTGGCCTAGTGATAGGCTTAGGCTTAGGCTCAAGCTGTGACCTGGACTTCATGACTAGCCGACTTATCGCTGTGCATTTTAGGTTTCCACCATTCGCACAAGCTGACCGGCCTCGTTCCGTTCAGCGCCCTGGAGATCATTTTGGGACTGACTATTGGATGCGTTTTGTACGTGGCCAGAATGTTCTACAGCGGAAGTGAGTGAATCCTGGCGTTCACTTAGATTTCATAAAACGGCAGCTCTACTAGTGTTTCGTATTAGAATGCAGCCATGATGTACACAAGGTTTTGAATCGAGTGGTTGCAAATTGACTAAAACACGCGAACCAGAATTGACACCCTGATTTTTTCCTCGTGTTCTTCTATGCAGGGTCTCCTGCACAGCTACCTCTTCTCATTCAGCCCAGCTGATCACTCTGTCGCCCTTTCTGTTCTTCATGTACCTGCTGCCACCCATTGTGTTTGAGGCTGGCTATTCCATGCCTCTAAGGGCATTCTTTGGAAACATCGAGACGATTCTGGTCTACGCGGTCATTGGCACACTATGGAATGTCGCCTCCATCGGTCAGTGATTCTACTTAATTCTGCTGTGTAAACAAACATAATAATTCTACTGTAGCTTGTCTTGCTCCAGATTATTAGTTATTCAATTGACTAGGTATCTATTATTTTATTTATTTTTGGTACTTTATTGATCTTGTTTCAACTGCAGGCCTCTCGCTCTACGCCATCAATCAATACTTTCCGTTCTCAGAGGCAACGTCGCTATTGGAATTGCTGCTATTTTCAAGCATTATCTCCGCTGTGGATCCAGTCGCTGTTCTCACTGTATTTGAAGAGGTGCGTTAGTATTCTTACTGGCTATTGTAAGTTTTGGGAAAACGTGTTAAATGCTTAGTTTAATACTGTGACAGAATGCAACAGTAACTACCTAAGTGCTAAGCCATAAATCGTCTGCTGTGTGTATAATGGGAGAGAATACGTTGTCGTGTATGTCCTAAGCCTAAGCCTAAGCCTAAGCCTAAGCCAAACCGAACGTTTGATGGTGCCGAATTGATAATTTGTGCACTTTATCTTTAGGTCCAAGTCAACGAGGTCCTATACATCTGTGTGTTCGGCGAGTCCCTTCTAAACGACGCCGTCACAGTGGTACTGTATCACATGTTTGAGGCTTTCGTGCACATTGGGACGGAAAACCTGGTTACGGTAGATTATATCGCTGGAGCAGCCAGGCCAGTTACGGTAGATTATATCGCTGGTTCCTTCCAAACCAGGCTATGCTTAGGCTCGCCCTGCGCCCACACTCCACAAGAGTCAGTCGGCGTCGCAGTCTGGCGGGTCGAAACTTAGGCTTAACGCGACCGGTGACCGACTTCAGGGCGCGCGGAGCGCGCCCTGAAGTTGGTGGTCGCGCTAAGCCTCAGTTGAGACCCGCCAGGCGCGACGTCGACCGAGTTTTAGTGCAAACTGTAAGTGGGGTGAACACTCCTCCATATACTTCACCTCCTGCTTAGGCCGGCTGTGCCCCTTCCCTGCTAACGCTTGCAACAGCTTTCAGTAAACGTGCAAGCTGTAAGCGGGATGCGTATTCCCCGTACACATACTTCGCCCCCTGTTGAAGCAGACGTGCCAATTGGCCGCAAATCATGCGAAAGTCATGCGCATTGTGAAAAGGCCCCGTTCGGCAAAGATGCAAGGTATTGCTAAGATCGCACGCTTCGCACTTCGCACTCCACGACGCTTGTTTCGCGGAACAAACAGCACGATTTGCCATTCAAAAGCACTTGTTTCGTCAGCAGTGTTGAAAACTATAGAAGGGTCGATTTCTAGGTTGTTTCTTCGAAAAGATTGATGGAAACACAACTACATCATGATTTTCACGAACTTCCCACGAAATCTCGCATATCCGGGTTTTCACTAAACTTTCAGTGAAACCCGGATAATTTGACATTATCCGGGTTTTCACTAAACCGTCAGTGAAAACCCGGATATCCGGGTTTTCACTGGATCCGGGTAGTCACGGTAACATATGAACGCAAGGTGTCAAAAGCTCTCACTCAATCGCCTTGACGGCTAGGCTTGCAGTTGCTACGCGAGATTGTGGCACGAAGGTCGCACCAACAAAACAAAAGTGTTCTATTCAAGCCTACACTCACCTTAGGCTTCGTCAACAATTGAGCTTAGGCGTAAATTAGAAGCTTAGCAATTTAGAAGCTTTGTTAGAGGTTTGTAACTTCGAGTGCAATTCGTTATTCCATTGACCGATTTCTGTCCAGAAATCGACACGCAACTCATGCATGCGACCAGCGCGCATCTGTGCAGAACATTGTGGTAAGAGTTGACAACTTATAACAAGTTGCATAATTGTGCACGGCTTTGTTTGCTTGCGGCAGGATATTGTCTCGGTTGCAATATATTCTTCGCTGGCCGTAAGATACTCACCTACAGTATGCAATGGAAAGCACCAGAGCAGAGCCTTCCTCGTGTAATGGTGAAATAATCAGACGAATCCTCGTTTTCCGTACACAAAACCTAAATTTGCCTTCAGCTGGCAAATATGTATAGAACGTGGGATTTGGCCTGTTGTAGGTCGGTACGGCGAATTTGAGGAGCCGAAAGTAAGAACACTCGTTAGATTTTCTCTTCCGGGTGCAATTGCACTAAACTAAACGTAGGCTGACAAGTGACAACCGATCGCGTGGCATTCCCACTTAAACGGAAGCGGAACTTCGCCTTACGCTGACGTCGACTAAGTGGCGTAGTAATAGCTATGGTTAGCTGGAAGCCTGGCGCACTTTGTGCAAACAAACTTTGCTGACGCGCCGCAGTGTTTTGTCAATAAACACTGAAATACCTCTCCTCTAAAAGAGTCGACAAAAGCTGTGCCACGCTCCATTATTTCCAAAACCCTTCCCCTAGTAAAAGAGACGAAACGGCGATGCACCACACTAAACTACTGACCCTGGTATTTTGCGCTGTGCCGTTGTTTGTTTCTGTGGCCGCAAGGGTTGGTGCCGCCACAGGAGTCTCGTCTGCGGGAATCGCCGTAGAAGGCTCGTCTGCGGGAATCGCCGTAGAAGGCTCGTCTGCGGGAATCGCCGTAAAAGGCTCGTCTGCGGGAAGCGCCGCAGAAGGCTCGTCTGCGGGAATCGCCGTAGAAGGCTCGTCTGTGGGAATCGCCGCAGAAGGCTCGTCTGCGGGAATCGCCGCAGAAGAGCACGACTCGTCTACGGAGCACGATGAACACCATGGGCACGAGAGATTTCAAGTGTTCCACTTCGATTGGAGTAGGGTCGGGGTTCCCCTAGACGTGTCGCTCTGGATCGCCTTTGCTACGCTGGTCAAGATTGGTGAGCTAACGAACGTGAACACGCACTCCGCCTGTCATGCTTGCATCGAAGTTAAGCCTAGGCTTAGTGGGGCTTGGCAGGCTCATGCTTAGACTTAGGCTTACGTTTAGGCTGTGGCTAGGGTTGGGCTTAGGCTAAGACTTAGGCCTAGGCTTAGGGTTGGGCTTCTTCACGACTAGCCAACTTATCGCTGTGCATTTTAGGTTTCCACCATTCGCACAAGCTGACCGGCCTCGTTCCGTTCAGCGCCCTGGAGATCATTTTGGGACTGACTATTGGATGCGTTTTGTACGTGGCCAGAATGTTCTACAGCGGAAGTGAGTAAATCCTGGCATTCACTTAGATTTCATAAAACGGCAGCTCTACTAGTGTTTCATATTAGAATGCAGCCATGATGTATTGTACGTATGTACACAAGATTTTGAATCGAGTAGTTGCAAATCGACTAAAACTCGCGAACCAGAATTGGCACCCCGATTTTTTTCTCGTGCTCTTCTATCCAGGGGCTCCTGCACAGTTGCCTCTTCTCATTCAGCCCAGCTGATCACTCTGTCTCCCTTTCTATTCTTCATGTACCTGCTGCCACCCATTGTGTTCGAGGCTGGCTATTCCATGCCTCTAAGGGCATTCTTTGGGAACATCGAGACGATTTTAGTCTATGCGGTCATTGGCACACTATGGAATGTCGCCTCCATTGGTCAGTGATTCGACTTGATTCTGCTGTGTAAACAAACATAATAATTCCACTGTACATAGCTTGTCTTGCTCCAGATTACTAGTTATTCAATTGACTAGGTATCTATTATTTTAATTATTTTTAATACTTTATTGATCTTATTTCAACTGCAGGCCTCTCCCTCTACGCCATCAATCAATACTTTCCGTTCTCCGAGGCAACGTCGCTGTTGGAATTGCTGCTATTTTCAAGCATTATCTCCGCTGTGGACCCAGTCGCTGTTCTCACTGTATTTGAAGAGGTGCGTTTGTATTCTTACTGGCTATTGTAAGTCTTGGGAAAACGTGTTAAGTGCTTAGTTTAATATTGTGACAGAATGCAACAGTAACTACCTAAGTGCTAAGCCATAAATCGTCGGCTGTGTAATCAGAGAATAATACGTTGTCGTGTATGTCGTCCCAAACCGAACGTTTTCGCCATTTGATGGCGCCGAACAGGGGTGACCATAGAAACTGATTTAGTTTCATATGAGCAAGGTAGCTAACTGAACGCATAAC
>JASAMZ010006266.1:0-56598 GCA_030248115.1 Linhomoeus sp. GSCO2_2 | reverse complement strand
GCCGTCCCAACAACATTCATTGGCTAAGTAGTACTGTGATCGTCTCAAGGCGGCCAGTTGGACCAATGTCACTTCACTTCTGTGTGTAGATGTACGCGATGGAGCTTCGCCGGAAAAGGACTGGTTCGGCGTCCTCTTCGGTTGCTTCGAGGGCCGTTGCGACTTCATGAACTGCACCAGGTGGATTACAGACCCCTAGCACCGGCCCGAGTTTGTACTTTTGTCAGTCTTGTGCGCCGTGCTTCAGCTGCGGCACCTACTACGAGTACAGGCAGCAGAAGGACAAAGATGCCCGCCATCAAGAAGTGATTGTTGGTGTACCGGGTGTCCCAAAAAAAGTATCCACTTCTTCTCCAGCTCACTACTTGCTATTGCGACGGCATATTTCAACCAAATTTTGCACATTCGTACACTATAGTGTTCTTAATCGGATCACCAAATTTCATTCATAAAGACCTGACACAAGCATGGCTATAATCGGTTACGTGAGGTACATGCAAAACCGCATTCACCAACGCAGTCATCCTGCGTTCAAGCTGACAAACTGCAACCGAATGTTACTCAGATCAACACAAATGGTTGGCATATTGCAATTTAGCACATTTGGTTTCAGTTTATCAACAATTTGCCTCAACAACACATTTCGGCCTGGCGCGAAGGGCACTGTCCCATCGTTTCATGAATGCACGGCGAAATCGCATTCTGTAGAAGATCATTCCAAACAGAACAAATCTTTGCTTTCAGCGCACCTACTGATTCAAACATGATATTTTGGCTCTAATTCGGTCACTTCAACGAGAATGTCTGCATTACCAGCCGTCACAGCGGGTGTTATCAATAGACGCCGTCTTGCTCCAAGTGCTTGCAGAACGCGAAGAGATTCTGACGTGAACAGTTTATGTACTCGTAAGTCAAGCTATGTTGAAGCGATTCGGCTACAATTTAGCACACTCATGTACAAAGCATCTGGGTATATGTGCACAAAGTTTCGTCAGAATTGATTAACAGGAGCGCGAACAGTGAGCTGGAGAAAAAGTGGATACTTTTTTTGGGACACCCGGTAGTCTTGCATTTGCTTCGGAGCCTTTGCGACTTTTGCTTGCCCCTCGCCTTTTGCCACGCCTGCCTTTGCTTCTCGTTTGTTCAGTTGCTGTCTTTCGTTGCCTGCCCTTGTATCCCTTGCTTCCTACCTCACCCACCAAGGCTGTGATAAGATAAGCTTAGACTTTGTGTAGTAGTGCCGCTCGGTATAATGACGGTCATGTTCCCGCCCAGCTTTTGTTCCCGCCCAGCTTTTGTTCCCGCCCAGCTTTTGACCGAGCGTGCGTCTGTATGTGTTCGCCTCGCAGTGTGAGTTGTGATGGCCGCCTTGACCCTTCAGATTTGTCGAGACAGTGGCACGTGCGTAGAGCAACAGAAAACTTCTCAAGATTGAAGTTGATGTGTGCTTTCTGACAGCGTCTGTTGCCATTTTAGGACGCCGAGCGATTACGAAGGTACTGCATATGTAGCATTACGGTAGCCAGGTTTTGAATTCGCGCCGTCATGTCGCTCTCCGCCTACAACAGCACGTATGTAAAACGAAGGCACAATTTTGTGTGTGATTGGCGGTGCTGCGCTATTGCGTTGTTTCCGTTGGGTGGCGAATCCTCCATAAACTTTGACGTGTAAACGTCTGCCACGTGGATGTCCATATCCGACGGATGCGTAGTGAGCAGCCATCTTGCTTCACTTTACTCGTCTCTAGATTTCTGCTAGTTTACTTACCGGAGTTCTCCCAAATCCCATTCTCTTTTGATTCAGCAGAGTAATTTCCCTCACTCGCGATCACTCTTACACTTAGGTCCCTAGTTACTGTAGCATATTTTCAGGTAATCCGTTCGAGACCAGATAGAATTTAAACTGTAATCCTGTTAGAGAGTAGGCAAGCGCCAAATAAACGGTGTTTTGAAACAGTATTTGCTACCATCCGTTCTTCCAACGCAAACAAACGCAAACAGTGACCAATTTGCGCACATACGTACACAAATCAATTGATTTCACACTGTTCGCGAGTTTTCTCTAGTGTCATTCGATATCATTCGTTTTCGAGCTTTTTGTAACGCACTGAGTGACGATGTTGCAACCAAGTTTCCAACGGAACAACCGCTTCTGTTTTCCGAACCGTGCAACACAGAAGCCGCGAAAGCAAGTAACAAATTACTAGTTGAAATCAAGTGTTTTCGAAGCTGCTTCTCGACTTTCTTGATATGCGGCAGCGGTCTTTTCCTCGACTCTAACGAGGGCGCGGTACTTCCACGCCTAAGGAGATTCAGGAGGGCCGTTGTTTGCCCTTTGACCGCCTCCAAAAAATACAAGTAAGACTCGCCGATAATCAGGGATTCAATCTTGTGAATTAATTCACAACTCTAGCAGCTCCGCCGCTTTCTCCCGGTCGCCTTCTTCAACCGAAGAACCGCTGCTGGCGGCGTGCAGAGGCGCGCAGAGGGCCACTTCATAGGGCGCAGGCTCGTCTTCCAGCTGGTGCGGGCCATGGCGCGACACTGCGCCGCGTCTCCCAAAGGGCCAGCCGCGCGCAGAGACATCAGCTGCTGCACGAGATGGACGTGCTTGCATGCCGTCACAGACAGCAGGCCATCGGGACAGACGCATCAAAAGAGTCGGGACAGACGTGGCACTCGCTGCACAAGACTCGGTAGTCACAGGTGTCGGAGATGCGGTCCACGCTGTATTTGATGCCATGCGTCCGTCGCTCCTTAGTACCAGAGAGGACGAACCTTCAAGAGTTATTCTATAGTGTCCACACTGTGGGTGGAGGTTAGTTGCGCCATATCAGTATACCATACCATATCAGTATATCATTGTGTATGTCACAGGCGATGGCCGTCTTCAGGCGATAGCCGTCTAGACGGCTATCGCCTGGTCGATCGGGCCGCGGCCGTCTAGACGGCAATCGCCTGAAGACGGCTACTGACTGCAACATGTATACTGTAAGTTTACTGTATAGAATGGTAGGGATTCTGTATACGCTGTACCCTACGACTAGACCCTACGAACGACAATGCAAATACTGTAAACCTAGCAAATGCTGCTCCACAATGAAGTCCCAGACAGCGGGCTATAGGTGCAGGCGAGCCAGAGCCGAGTCGTGTCCGTAGTGCAGAAGACAGGCGCGGACGTCCAGTACCTAGCAAGCACCGTCCATCGTGACGACTGCGTGGGCGGTGCAAGTGAAGCTCGACTCCAGTGGATCCTTCCTCCACGTTCTACTGGAGAGTGGAGACCTCCTTTGGCGCCTTAAAGTAGCAAACCTATGTACAAAATCGTAGCTACAGTACACCAACACAGCATTATCGACCTGGAAAGTGGAGGAAGACGTCAACAAAGCGGTCCGGTTGCATCGGATCGAAAGTATTCGCTTCTATCAGAATCACTCTCTCGGCTATTTCTGCAGTGGAAGCTGAAGAGAGAGCTCCTCGTTGGCGAGCTTCCATCTCGAGAACTCGTCGTAGGACTCGAATTCGAATGAGTGACTATGCCAGTTCGTGCTCTTCAGAGATGTGAGTGCAGAGATCCTGTAGGTCTCTGAACCTTTCGGTGAACACTTTTCCGCGGACGTCGCAGCTGAGTCCTGGAGGATCCAATGGACCTTTGCCAGATGGATGGTTTCGCAGTTGCGAGAGCGAAGGGAAGGCCGCGCTCCAACACTTATCACACATAAACTCTCCAAAACCTTCCTTTTTATACTCCACAAAAAATGTGGAGTATATAGCGTTTGTGCGCGAAACGCAGAAAATTGCAACGGATGTAGCTCGCGCGTGAAGCGGCCGATTTGCAAACGGTCTTTTGCGTTGGGTAGGCCTAGTAGGTGGGCAACCTGCACGACAAACGGGGTCACGCTCCGGGACCCCGTTGGCGGGAAATTCATAAATTTAAATTTTCAAAGTACTGAAAATTGGGTTGGGCAAGGTAGAACTCGAGAAAGTTGCATATAATGGTATATACTATCTTTTGATATGTTGTAGCCCTCGATAGTGCCGAGTCGGCAAAAAAAGAATTGGATCGCTGCGGGACCCATTTTGGCGCCAAATTTGAAAAATTCGCGATTTTTCGGCATTTTCCGACTTTGACGGTTTGCTGTGCGCGATTGGTAGCAGCTAGAGCCGCGAGACCGCTTTTGGTGCTCCTTCCCAGATGTCCTCTATCGAATGAGCCATGAACGGAGAAAATCGGTTGAGACACAAAAAAGTTATCTTGGTGGAACTTTTTTGACTCCGGGGTCAAAAATTGCGCTTTTTGCGTTTCAGCGTCTGTAGCGCTCGAATGCGTTGCCGAATCGTTTCAAAAGTGGTTTCAAACGATTCTACGTTGAAATCTGGTCCAGAAAAGTGTTTTTGGCAAATTTGCAGAGCTACAGTAACCCAGCCGCGTCCATTTGAATATTGTGATGTTGTGATGTTGTCTGTGATGTTACACATTTATCTGTGATTGGTACGCAGTGTGTGCAGGTCGGGACCTTCATCTGTGAGCTTACACTCATCTGTGAAGGTGCACGTCTATCTGTGACCTGCGCGCTTTCCGTCTGTGGCAATACCGATTTATCTGTGGCCAACCCGCCCACCCTTCTGACAGCGTCTGTTGTCATTTTGGGACGCCGAGCGATTACGAAGGTACTGCATATGTAACATTACGGTAGCCAGGTTTTGAATTCGCGCCGTCATGTCGCTCTGCGCCTATAACAGCACGTATGTAAAACGAAGGCACAATTTTGTGTGTGATCGGCGGTGCTGCGCTATTGCGTTGTTTCCGTTGGGTGGCGAATCATCCATAAACTTTGACGTGTAAACGTCTGCCACGTGGATGTCTATATCCGGCGGATGCGTAGTAAGCAGCCATCTTGCTTCACTTTACACTCGTCTCTAGATTTCTGCTAGTTTATTTACCGGAGTTCTCCCAAAGGCCAAATCCCATTCTCATTAGATTCAGAGTAATTTCCCTCTGTGGTAGTCTTAGTAGTTCCACTTCCCAAGTAGCAGCAGGATGGGCAAGAAGAAGAAGGATAAGAAGAAGAAGAAGGACAAGAAGAAGAAGTCGTCGGCGGTCACCACCAATGTCCAAGAGGGGCAGCCGCTGCCCGAGGGCGGCTTCCGCTTCCTGGGCGCTATGGTGGCCGAGCCCTTCACCAATGCCGAAGCCGAGGCCAGTGGGCAGTGGCAGCGCACCTTCGACGCCGAGCTGGGTCGCGAGATCTACCGCATGCGCTGGATGGAGATCATCGAGGTAATGAAGTTTCGAATTAATTTTGACAAGAAATGGAATCTTTTTTTGACAAAAATGTTTGCTTCTCAAGGAGGAGGTGGAGGAGACGGAGGAGAGCGAGAGCAGCTGCGGCAGCGGAAGCGACAGCAGCGGCGGCGGCGACAGCGACTGGGACGAGTACGAGGAGGAGGAAGAGGAGCCGGAGATGGTCTACTACATGGTGGACGAGAAGGTCGGCTTCCCGGCGCCCCAGCACTACCGCGTCGACTGGCGAGTCAAGTTCGAGGGCGGCGACGGCCTCAGCCACAACTACACCTCCAACGTGGAAATAAGGGTTGGGTTGTGCGTGCGCGATGGATTGTTTGCCTCTCGTTTGCGCTTCCTGACCGTTTCTACCGTAATCCGTTCAGGTGCACGGCGACCCGAAGGCGGACAAGGTGACGGACCAGAAGGACGGCGTGATCGACGTCAACTACGACGGCCAGTACCCGCCCCCCGCTGCGTGGGAGACGTACAGCTTCGGTCCCTTCTTCGTGCCCACCCCAGAGACCGTGGTCAAGATGAACTTCCGGCCCGCCTTCGACTCGGAAATGGGCGACCTCGTGATCGACTACGTCGACTACATTCCCGGTAAGGCAACAAACAACGTCGTTTGAGCATGCTGATTGAGTTGGCTGGGTGTTGTAGTCATTTTGGTACAATGTGCTTTTAAATTGATGGCAGAAAAGCCTTCTTGACAATCTTTGATCGTTATTGGGCAGCTCCAGGAACGCCT
Source organism: Linhomoeus sp. GSCO2_2 (assembly GCA_030248115.1). Lineage (NCBI taxonomy): Eukaryota > Metazoa > Nematoda > Chromadorea > Monhysterida > Linhomoeidae > Linhomoeus > Linhomoeus sp. GSCO2_2. The sequence goes on along the minus strand of JASAMZ010006266.1, from coordinate 50,564 downwards.
GTTGCTTTAATCAGCAACCCCCCCCCCCACCCACCCTTACTCTCACTACCTATCGCACCCGTGTAGGTATCTCTGGTCCGTCCCTCCCTCCCTCCCTCTCACCCACTCACTCCTCTTGAACAGTAGTTGACGAAGCGTGAGTGTTGACCTTTCCTGTGACTAGAGAAGCCGTAAAGAACGGTTCCGTTCTGTCTCAGTAAATCCCGACGGCTCTCCAATGATGGTCCCGCCTGGGGGTCCTCCGCCACCGCCTATGGGTCAGCCGCCGGACGGTCACGGCGGGCACCCAGGGGGCCACCCTGACGGCCACCATGGAGGAGGGGGCCACCCTCCTGGAGGTCCCATGCCACCACCCGACCAGTTGGGCGCTCCACCGCCGCCGCCGGGCGCTCCCCCTCCACCGGGCGCGGATCCTGGTACTAGAGATGAAATAATTTTGAATTTTTGAAATCTTTCAGTTTGGAAGTAAGTACGAAGCTTCGTCTCTGTCGCCAGGCGCTCCCCAGCCGGGCAAGAAGTCGTACAAGCCTCCGCCGCCGGGCCAGTCGGGTCCTCCCCCTCCGCCGAAGGGCAAGCCGGGCGAGCCGCCGCCTCCGGGTCCGGGTCAGCCCCCGCCGGGTCCTCCGCCACCGGGTCCGGGTGGGCCCCCTCCTCCGGGACCGATGGGACCGCCTCCGCCCCCGATGGGTCCCCCGCCGCCGGGCGGTCCGCCAATGGGTCCGCCGCCACCCGGCGGTCCTCCGGGCCCACCCATGGGCAAGCCGGGCGGCCCCCACCCGCCGGGCAAGCCCCACAAGCAGGCCTATCGCTGCAACTCGTGTGGGGTAGGTGGATTCTCGTATCAAGCCACGTGCGACCGATATGAGGGAGAGCAAGTAAGAATGCACCGTGACTTGTGATCAATTGACTGTGAGTCGACTTTTCCACGACTGGCTTCTTCTCTAACGACGGAATTACAATGCGACGACGACCGACGACCAACTACGACGACGAAATCGACGACGAGAAGCGAATTGCGACGGCGCGCTACCGACGGACGACTACGGATCGCAACAGGAATGGGCGCGCTTCAGATCACACACGCTCTACAGGCCGACTCAAAACAACAACTCGACACGACTCGACTCGACGACTCAACACGACTCAACAAAGAAGAGAAAAAAAGACAGCGAGTCGCTTTCTACGCCGACTGAAGAGCACTCACCGAAATCACCTCTATATTGCACCGACGCCACGTGTATCTACCGTAACTTCTAAGCTAACTACCGATAACATAAGGAAGTTCAAATTCGAATTATCGACAAATCTGCGGACATAAATTTACGGTAGCACTCTCGTTCAAACGCAGTAATCACGCGGCGACGCGACATTCCCGGCCGAAAACAAACGAGCGCAAAGAACAGCAGAGGCAACTACTGCAACTACCTACGACGAAACAACAATAGCAAACGAACAAGTAACACGCAAAGCTAGGACGAGCCTTGACCGGTGAACAGAAGTAGAGGGACTAGGCCAGAGATGGATCCAGAAAGGGAAAGGTCCACTTGAAGGGAGCACCAGGAGGAAAGTTCCACAGATCCACAGGGCAGAGTAGAGCTCGCAGGGCTTCAGTAGATGGGCCGTTGGAAACCAGAAGGGGAGCTGCCGTAGAAAGAGCAATGTCCGACCCAGCCGTAGAAGGGGAACCAGCCGAAAGGATGGGACCAGAACCAGAGACGACCGTAGGGAATCCAGGGTCGACCAAAGGGGAACGCAGCAGGAGGGCTGAATACTGGGCGGGCCACCAAAAGCCAAGAAACTTTCAACGCGCGATTCTAGCCTATTCAAACACGAGTTGTGTGCTATGTGTGTGTTCACAGTGTGTGTTACTGCACGGGCGTTCGCACAGGAGGACTACGATGCCGAGTAGTTGAGCAAGGACTGCACAACGACCGCCAGAAGCTTCAACGACGACAGAAACTGCGACAACGACAACAATTTGTGCGACGACGATCTCGGCTCGAAGGAGCCGTCCTCCCGACAAGACGAAGACTTAGGCGACGGTTTCGACTTAGATGAATTCGACGGCTTCGACTGAGGCGACGACTTAGATTCGACCGATTTCGACGCGCAACAATTCTGTTCATGCACCGCTTTCAGTTCGACTGTGCTATCTGGAACGACTGCGACAAATGAATCGACTGAGTCTACCGAGTTCGACGCGCAAGAGTCCTCTGTTTTAACGACTGCAACATGAGACACGAGAGCTACAACAGAATTGTCAGAGGGCGCTTCCTTAGACGACTTAGGATTCTCAGAAGCGCTCGCAGCGTATTTGCTTGAATCACTACCAGCTGCGCAACGCGTGACGTGCACGAGAGCACTGACTGTCGGCAACGGAGGGGGAGCAGGGAGCGCTTCGCTTTGCTCAACTTCAGTATCACTATCCGACAGATGACGACTGCGCTGTTGAGTCTGCGAGCCAAATTCACGGAACAAATCGAAGCATATGCTAGTGTGGTGTCGTCGCTGGCACAGCTCACAACAAGACTGGCTACCACACTGCGCGAGGAAGTGATCCTGCCCTAGGCAGTTTATGCACAACCCAAAGTACCGAATAAACGCGTTCCTTTCCTGTGCCGTAGGGTATTCAGGACACTCAAGAGACGCGTGTTCACCACCGCAATAAGCGCAAAATGTCTCATTTGAGGCTACGACCAGAGCGCCTGAGGAAGGTGGCGGAGAAACTCGACGCCCACTCTGTCCTCGAGAGAAGGGGACGTGCGACGACTGCGCGTGCGCACTAGGATCGGACGACTGCTGCTCACATCCTGAGCTCAACAGGTAAAGGTCCTGATACTGTCTGTCCAATGTGCGACCTACTTCTTGTAGCTGCTCAAAGGTTGTGTCATCGTTGCACTTCGAGACAAGATCCCTATTGTAGGTGAGATTCGAACCCATAAGGAATAGGTGCTTCTTCACGACACTAGCCGACACTGACTCTAGCTTTTCAGCACGACGAAGAAGCTCCGAAAGTCGCTCGCCATAAGAGTAGCTCGACTCGTTCTCGCCCTGTCTACACTCGAACAACTCCTTATAGCGCATCGTACGAGACGAGGTGTCCTTGAAATAAGCGCTCAATTCTGCGACTAAGCTATCGTAGTCGTTCTGTACCTCCTCTGTCTGCGACTGGGCGAAAGACAGCGCCGTGTCCGAAAGCTTGCGTTTCAACCAAAAGAGACGGGCGCGAGGCGAGTATCCGAACATTTCTGCGCATTCGACGAAAGACCGCAACCAAACCGAGAAGTCTGCGCTATTTCCTTCTTCTGTTTCGCCCGAGAAATAATCAACCGGCGGCTCCTTTTGATCGACGCGAAGTTGACGCTCTTCTGCGTGTTGCATGGAGCTATGAGAGGAATTCACGGAGTCGTCAGCATTTTGCAACGGAAGGAGTCGCTCGAAAATTCGCTCTATCTGCTCCGACTGAGCCTTAGCTACAGCTTCGATATGCTCGGACTGCACTTTCGCCATAGATTCGAACAACCGCCTAATCAAATCCGTCTGAGAGCGATGAGAGCGGCGCGATCGGCGCGAATCGACAGGAGAATGATCACTCTCAGGTTCGTCACCATCCGACAACGAGAGATCGACAGATTCGACAACTGAAAAGATCGCATCAGTGTATCTGCGTGCTGCGCCGACCAAACATTCTAAGCTGCCTTTCTTTATCGTCACTCGACTCAGATCTGGCATGGGCGCCTTTGCGGTCGAGAATTTCGGATCACTACCAATGTCTTGCAACGCGAGTACCAATTCTACGACATCCGCCCTATTCGTCTGGACCATATCAATATGTTCGATCAGTTTCCCCTTAGTGAAGGGTTCTGAGCGCCTAGCGCTAACGACTGGAGAGGAAGAAGACGACATTTCAGATTCCTAGACGACTAGAAGACAACGACAAATCTGTTCGATTCGTGCAGATTATCTACCGCGTTCGTTTCCTGCAGAAGCCACCATATCAAGCCACGTGCGACCGATATGAGGGAGAGCAAGTAAGAATGCACCGTGACTTGTGATCAATTGACTGTGAGTCGACTTTTCCACGACTGGCTTCTTCTCTAACGACGGAATTACAATGCGACGACGACCGACGACCAACTACGACGACGAAATCGACGACGAGAAGCGAATTGCGACGGCGCGCTACCGACGGACGACTACGGATCGCAACAGGAATGGGCGCGCTTCAGATCACACACGCTCTACAGGCCGACTCAAAACAACAACTCGACACGACTCGACTCGACGACTCAACACGACTCAACAAAGAAGAGAAAAAAAGACAGCGAGTCGCTTTCTACGCCGACTGAAGAGCACTCACCGAAATCACCTCTATATTGCACCGACGCCACGTGTATCTACCGTAACTTCTAAGCTAACTACCGATAACATAAGGAAGTTCAAATTCGAATTATCGACAAATCTGCGGACATAAATTTACGGTAGCACTCTCGTTCAAACGCAGTAATCACGCGGCGACGCGACATCTCGTCTTGGTGGATGGTTTGAAGTTTGCGTTCTCCATTTGCGCTCGTTGCGAGACGCTGTTTCTGCGCTTCCTCAGGTGTACGCGATGGAGAGGAAGGAGAACAAGAACTGCTGCGTCAAGGTCTTCTGCTCGGGCGGCGGCAACGACAAGATGACATGCACACGGTGCGTCCATGCGGCTGTAGTATAACAGTGCAGTGAATACAGTATTCACAGTATTCTTTTCGTCGTTGCAGCTGCAAGGCCAAGTGCAAGTTCAAGCAGCTGACGACCAAGCAGCCCGGACCGGCCATGGGATAGGATCCCCCACTCCCCTTATTCTAAGAGCAGTCGACTTCCCTCCCTGTTTTGACGCGCGTCTTACCTTTCTGTCGTGCTTACCGTTTCCCTCGTTGCGTCTCCGTCTTGTCTTCTTCCACGGCTGTGTGATCTCGACTTCCTTCTTGCCCGGTTTTGTCAAGTGTTTTGTCGTTTCTTCTCCCCTTTGCCCACTTTGACTAGGGTTTTTTTCGAGCGCATCGCTTTTTTCTTCCCTTCCTCTTCACACGATATTCCGTCGCTCTCTCTGTGTCTTTCGGTCGATTTTGAGTGGTGCTTGCCGTTCGTCGTTGCGCATGTACATAGCGAAGTCGAAGTGTGCTCGCCTTTTGAAGTCTGTGTCGCAGGCGGGTGGTGCTCCTGTTGGGGTCGCAAGAAAGAAAAGGCCTGTGAAGAAACTGTAACGCATGAGAGTGGATTGCTGCCGTTTCTTCTACACTAAACCCCAATCAAATTTCAGCAAAGAGAGGGTGCGCATTCTGAGTGCAGTGAGCGCAACTTCGTACTTATACTGTAGGCATCGAGTACAGTAGGTCTGCGTGAGTCGAGTATACTGTAGGTATCAAGTACAGCGTATGTACATAGCAGCATTGGATCTCTGACAGATATGAGGGGCAGCTGAGGTCGACCCACCCTGGTAGCTGAGGTGTCCTGGCGACTCCCACGAGATTGTGCTTCTGCGGCGTAGAGGTACATATCAAGAGAAAGTGCACAGAACTCGGAGGGAAGAAGCTGTCTCCTCTGCCGACCTCACAGAACTGCTTGTCGCATCGCAGGTCGTCGACAACAAGAGCTGCCTGAAGCCGACGCGTCGCGTCGCGAAGTTCGACGGCGCCCTCATCAACAACTACGGGCTGCAGGAGGGAGGGTACTTCGTCAGAAGCAGGGCTGGCCCCGCTGGGAGACCTTCCGCTTCGGACCCGTCTTCCTGGCCGGCGAGAGATCAATTCTCGAGTGCAGCTTCTTCATGGAGTCGTCATCCCGCGCAGAGACCATCCTGATCGACTACATCGACATTGTGCCGGGTGCGCTCGATGGATCTGAGACAGTTTGGGTGTGGAGTGTGTTCTCAGTCCAATGTGCTTTGCTTAGTGATGGCTCCACCGCTGGCCGAGAAGCCCAGGTTGCCCAACCCGAGCGCGTTCAATGAGATGGTCTACCAAGTGGGTAAGAGGATCTACCGCTGCAACCACTGCGGGGTCGGTGGGGGACATGACCCTTTCGAATGCCACAGAATTGAGTCTGAGCGCGACGAAAAGTACGTTTGAATGCTGTGGTACGTACGAATGGGTGAAAGATTACCCGGACGTTCGACCGCGATTGCAGCGTTCTCGCGCTGTCGGCTTCACAGTTGATCTCATCTGTGCCCGACTGAATCACGGAGAATGTGTATCCCAACAACATTCATTGGCTAAGTAGTACTGTGATCGCTCAAGCTAGTCAGTTGGACCCATGTCACTTCACTTCCATATGCAGATGTACGCGATGGAGCGCCGCCGAAACAAGGACTGGTTCGGCGTCCTCTTCGGTTGCTTCGAGGGCCGCTGCGACTTCCTGAACTGCACCAGGTGCATTACAGACCCTTAGCACCGGCCAGAGTTTGTACTTTTGTCAGTCTTGTGCGCTGCGCTTCAGCTGCGGCACCTACTACGAGTACAGGCAGCAGAAGGACAAAGAGGCGGCCATCAAGAAGTGATTGTTGGTCTAGTTTTGTTTGGGAGCCTTTGCGACTTTCACTTGCCACTTTTCGTGACGCTTCTCGCTTGTTCTCTGGCGCTTGGCGCTGCTTTCGTTGGCTACCCTAGTATTCCTTGCTTTCTACCTCAACAACAAAGGCTGTGATACGATAAGCATAGACTCGGGGCGTCTTTGTCATCTGTGTATTGGGCGCCGCTCGGTTAGAATGACGTTCGTATTCTCGCCGAGCTTTCGACGGAGTGGGCGTCTGCCTGTGTTCTCGCAGTCCGAGTTGTGATGGCCCTCTTGACTCTTCAGAGTTGATAGTGACGATTTCTCAGGGAATCACTAAGCTGCAATTTCTGGCAGCGTCTGATGTCTGATGGCAGCGTCTGATGCGTGGTTCAATTCAAAACACCTGTGATAAGTACAACGAAAGTCATTTCCACTTCCAGGGGCTCCCCAGCCGGGCAAGAAGTCGTACAAGCCTCCGCCGCCGGGCCAGTCGGGCCCTCCCCCTCCGCCCAAGGGCAACCCGGGCGAGCCGCCGCCTCCGGGTCCGGGTCAGCCCCCGCCGGGTCCTCCGCCACCGGGTCAGCCGGGTCCGGGTGGACCCCCTCCTCCGGGACCAATGGGACCGCCTCCGCCCCCGATGGGTCCCCCGCCGCCGGGCGGCCCGCCAATGGGTCCGCCGCCACCCGGCGGTCCTCCGGGCCCGGGCCCCATGGGCAAGCCGGGCGGCCCCCACCCTCCGGGCAAGCCCCACAAGCAGGCCTATCGCTGCAACTCGTGTGGGGTAGGTGGATTCTCGTCTTGGTGATTGGTTTGAAGTTTGTGTTCTCCATTTGCGCTCGTTGCGAGACGCTGCTTCTGCGCTTCCTCAGGTGTACGCGATGGAGAGGAAGGAGAACAAGAACTGCTGCGTCAAGGTCTTCTGCTCGGGCGGCGGCAACGACAAGATGACATGCACACGGTGCGTCCGTGCGGCCATGTAACAGTACTTAGTGAATACAGTATTCTTTTCGTTGTTGCAGCTGCAAGGCCAAGTGCAAGTTCAAGCAGCTGACGACCAAGCAGCCCGGGCCGGCCATGGGATAGGATCCCCCACTCCCCTTATTCTAAGAGCGGTCGACTTCCCTCCCTGTTTTGACGCGCGTCTTACCGTTCAGTCGTGCTTACCGTTTCCCTCGTTGCGTCTCCGTCTTCTCTTCTTCTACGGCTGTGTGATCTCGACTTCCTTCTTGCCCTGTTTTGTCAAGTTTTTTGTCGCTTCTTCTCCCCTTTGCCCACTTTGACTAGGGTTTTTCCGAACGCATCGCTTCTTTCTTCCCTTCCTCGTCACACGATATTCCTTCGCTCTCTCTGTGTCTTTCGGTCGGTGTTGAGTGGTGCTTGCCGTTCGTCGTTGTGCATGTACATAGCGAAGTCGAAGTGTGCTCGTCTTTTGAAGTCTGTGTCGCATGCGGGTGATGCTCTTGTTGGGGTCACGAGAAAGAAAAGGCCTGTGGAGACACACTGGAACACATGAGAGTGGATTGCAGTCGTTTCTTCTAAACCAACCGCCGATCAAATTCCGCCTGCGAAGACAGCGACTAATGCCATTCACTGTAGGGTACCTTATGACAAGTGTCTTTGTTGTTTAATCGGAGCCGAAATAATAAATTGAGACCAGAAAAAACAACTAAAGTTTTGAAGAACGAAACGAAATTGCGCTGTATTGCCTGCGCTTGATGCGAATTATCCGAAGAGCTCTCCGAGAAGCCATCGCTTGCGTTGTCGTTGCGACTTCCATGACAAGGAATTCCCATCGTCCACAAGAATAATCCATAAGAGCAACATCACTTTCAACAGCCTGATATTCGACTCACGAGTTCTAAAGCGTGACCAGCAGCAGATCGTGCCAAAAGTTGAGATCTCACGGACTTAGAATGTCTCAGAAGCGCGAAGGTTCTCACTACACATCAGTTGTAGAAGTAGGAGCTGTGCATTGAGTAGAGACGGCCGATTGGGTTGCTGCCAGTGGCGGGACTGGCGGCGGCGGCGGTATGGTATCCCTCCTGGTTGGTTGGTGGTTTGTTTGGTTTTGTTTGGGTGTGCAGTCAAACGGGCTTTGTTTAGTGACCGCTCCACCACTGGCCGAGAAGCACAGACTGCCCGACCCGAGCGCATTCAATGAGATGGTCTACCAAGTGGGCAAGAGGGTCTACCGCTGCAGCAACCACTGCGGGGTGAGTGGGACATACATGGAATGCGACAGAATTGAGTCTGAGCTCAAGGAAAGGTGGTAGCGCTTGAATGCTGGTGGTTTACGAATGGGCGAAAGATAACCCGCGCGTTCGACCGCGATTGCAGTGTGCTCGCGCTGTCAGTATCACAGCTGACCTAGTGTAGTCGCCTGGATGACCCAGAATTTGTATCCGAACATTATTCGTTGGATCAGTAGTACTACTACTGTGATCGTCTCAAGGCGGCCAGTTGGACCAATGTCACGTCACTTCCGTATGCAGATGTACGCGATGGAGCGCCGCCGAAACAAGGACTGGTTCGGCGTCCTCTTCGGTTGCTTCGAGGGCCGCTGCGACTTCATGAACTGCACCAGGTGCATTACAGACCTTTAGCACCGCCCAGCGTATGTGCTTTCGTCAGTCTTGTGCGCTGTGCCTTAGCTGCGGCACCTACTACGAGTATAGGCAGCAGAAGGACAAAGAGGCGGCCATCAAGAAGTGATTGTCTCGTTCGTTCACTTGCTGTCGTTTCGTTGCCTGCCTTTGTATCCCTTGCTTCCTACCTCACCCACCAAGGCTGTGATAAGATAAGCTTAGACTCAGGGCGTCTTTGACATCTGTGTGTGTAGTAGTGCCGCTCGGTAGAATGACGGTCATGTTCCCGCCCAGCTTTTGTTCCCGCCCAGCTTTTGACCGAGCGTGCGCCTGTATACCTTACAACAGGACAGGTCAGAGACCTTGACAATGAACAGGACGGACGTTGCGGCGCGCGTGCGAGGCGACCAGCGCCGTTGGCTCACAGCAGGACAGACCTTGCAACGGACAGACCTTGCAACAGGACAAACCTTGCAACAGGACAGATCTTGCAACAGGACAAATCTTGCAACAGGACAAATTTTGCAACAGGACAAATCTTGCAACAGGACAGATCTTACAACAGGACAAATCTTGCAACAGGACAGATCTTTCAACAGGACAGATCTTGCAACAGGACAAATCTTGCAACAGGACAGATCTTGCAACAGGACAAATCTTGCAACAGGATACATCTTGCAACAGGACAGATCTTGCAACAGGACTGATCTCGCAACAGGACAGATCTTACAACAGGACAAATCTTGCAACAGGACAGATCTCTCAACAGGACAAATCTTGCAACAGGACAGATCTTGCAACAGGACAAATCTTGCAACGGGACAAATCTTGCAACGGGAAGATCTTGCAACAGGATAGATCTTACAACAGGACAAATCTTGCAACGGGACAAATCTTGCAACAGGACAGATCTTGCAACAGGACAAATCTTGCAACAGGACAGATCTCTCAACAGGACAAATCTTGCAACAGGACAGATCTTGCAACAGGACAAATCTTGCAACGGGACAAATCTTGCAACGGGAAGATCTTGCAACAGGATAGATCTTGCAACAGGACAAATCTTGCAACGGGACAAATCTTGCAACGGGAAGATCTTGCAACAAGACAGATCTTACAACAGGACAAATCTTGCAACGGGACAAATCTTGCAACAGGATAGATCTTGCAACAGGACAGATCTTGCAACAGGACAGATCTTGCAACAGGACAGATCTTACAACAGGACAAATCTTGCAACAGGACAGATCTTTCAACAGGACAAATCTTGCAACAGGACAGACCTTACAACAGGACAGGTCAGAGACCTTGACAATGAACAGGACGGACGTTGCGGCGTGCGTGCGAGGCGACCAGCGCCGTTGGCTCACAACAGGACAGACCTTGCAACGGACAGACCTTGAAGAGGACAGATCATGCAACAGGACATTACGGCCATTGACGACTACATGTACCGGGTCTTTCGAAACTCCAGACCCCCCCCCCCCTCCACAGCACGCTGTGTAAAAGGTAGCGAGGTCATACTTGCACACATGGTAGCCTAATGTCTTCACAACTCGGATGCAAAAATTCAGCACTCTATCTCAACTCACGCGCAAATGCGAGCGCAAAACGCAAAACCTGTCAAAATTGACGACCGAGTCACCTTTGGGCGGGTGTGGCTCGCGCGTGAGACGCTCTATTGAGGCTGGCGATATAGCATTCGAAAGAGAAAACGGTAAGCTTTAAAATGACGCAGGAACGACTTTCGTAGGTTGCACCAATCTTGCGTAGCGAACAATCAAATTTGGGTTGCCAATCATGCTTCTGCTGATGACGCTCCTCTTCTCCATGGCGACGGCCTCCAGGAGGAGGTGAAGCAATCGCAACCGATTTTGCGTTTCGCGCTCGCATTTGCGCGTGAGTTGAGATAGAGCGCTGAATTTTTGGCACTCCGCCGCTTGAAAAGCGAAGGAGTGCTATAGGAGCGGTAAAGCCTACAGTTAACATAACACGTGCTAGCGCTCGCTAGGAAGCACTTGGGGAGCCAAATTTTTTTTTAAAAGATAGCTTATGACAACGCGCAGCGTGCTCGGGGAGTGAAAAAATTTCGGTGGTGGAAGAATTTTGCGAAAATTCAAAAATTCAAATTTTTGCTAAGTAAAAAAAAACAAGTTGTCATAACTTTCGCAAAAGTGGGCCGATTTTGACGATTTTTGGATATGTTGTAGCCCCTTAGATGCTCTTCAGAGCAAAACCGGACCGGGCTCCCTAGGTGGTCCGACGCGCAAGTACGGTAGAAAAATTGAATTTCAAAAATTTTTTCCGACCTTTAAAAAATCATAACTCGAGTTTGCGACGGTGGATTCTCGCAAACTCTTCGATCCGGCCTGCGCACTGATATTACCTTTCGATCGAGACCAAAACCGCTGAGATCGCTTTTGTCGTTCGGGAGATACGAGGTGACAAAAGTGCCGGGTCCCGAGCGGAAAATTCGGATTTCCGAGTTTGGGTGGATTTTTTGGTTGGAAAGCGTGTCTTTAGCGGTGAATTGACCATTGCAACGTGTTCAACGTCAAAAGTTGGTCTAGACGAAGTGTCTTGACCATTTTGAGGTACCGCACCCCGGCCGTGCCGAATTTTGGAATCCCGGGGTCAAATTTTCGAAATTCTGTTTTCACTTGTTTCGTGGGTTTCCGACGACGCTGAACACGAATCCGATGTTTCTTTAGCGATTTTGGACGCCATTACCCTGCTTTCGGCACCCGGCCGGCCAAAAATTGGGTCCTGGGGTCAAATTTTCAAAATTGCGTTGACCGTTGTGCATGGCCTTTCTGACGCCGCAGAACACGAATCCGTCGTTTGTTTAGCGATTTGCGGTGTGTTTAGGCTAATTACTGCGAGTACCGGAACGCCTCTTCGAGTTTGGTATCTGCTCTGCCAAGTTAAAGAGGAAGAAGAATATAGTCGGTCTCGCCTTCTGCGATCTGTTCCGTCCGTTTTGCTGCAATATGTTCGGTACATGTGGTGGAGACGAAAGAGGAAACATGCAGGGCCCCGTATGTATTGCACGTTGGATTTCGTTCCTGTTCCGTTCCTTCTCTGTTCACTGTTCAGTCTGCGCCTTCGCCTAGTGAATATCAGCTTATTTCCAGTCTTCTGCGTTGATGCCGGAAGAGCCGATGCTCCGTTTCCGAGTCAGCATATTATTTGTTTGCGCGGTTTGTCGATTGGTTGGGACCACCGCCCGGCGCCCACCACTTTTCACGTGGCGACTCGATGCGGAATCCCAAGTCAAATTTGAATTGGCGCCGACACATTGAGCACTCTTGTATAGCAGCGGTTCCGTTCGATGTGAAATTTACAGACAGGGGAAGTGCTCAGTAAGAAGGGGAGGGATGTGGTGGTGAAGTAGGATGATGATGCAATTTGGGCGGTTTCGATCGCTTGAGCGACAAATATTCGCCCCATGAGTTGCGGTTGGCTCTGCTGCGGCAGCGGAAATCTTGTTTGCTTCTTCCATTTCACTTCCTACTCGCGTGGTGGAGATGATTTCCACCGCGCTGTTGCGTATCCGCGTGATTATCTTGTTTGAACTAGCGCGTTACCGTATACTGATTTCTGTCTACCTTGGTCGTTAATTTGAATTTGAACGGCCGCGCTTTTCGTGATGTTATAGGTAGTCAGCTTAGAAGCTATGGTAGATACACGTGTCGTCAGTGTGATATAGAGCGATTCCTTGGTGTTTTCTTCAGTCGGCTAAAAGAACGGCTCGCGGGATTATTTCTCTTCTTTCTGTTCAGCTTTCCCGTACGTTCAGCTTTCCCGTGCCGCCGTTTGCTTTCTGCATCGTGTCGCAGTTGCGTTGCACAACCGATCTACCGTACTGTCGATATTCGCAAAGCTGAGAAAGCTCCAGTTAAGCATGAATACACTCTTCGGCGCTTCAACACAACACGTTATTGCAACAGAACGCATTCAATCGACTCGAGCAAAGCTCCTTCTGGTTTGCTATGCCCCCGTCTGCTTAAACGATCACGCGGAGTGCCTATCTGACACTCTATGAGTGTCACGTATAACTTGTTGCATCCGAGTTGTGAAGACATTAGGCTACCATGTGTGCAAGTATGACTTCGCTACCTTTTACACAGCGTGCTGTGGAGGGGGGGGGGGGGGGGGGTCTGGAGTTTCGAAAGACCCGGTACATTCCATGCTATTCAGATCTCAGAAATTCTTCTGCAACAGGAAGGAACGGCTAGTGTGTTCGCCTCGCAGTGTGAGTTGTGATGGCCGCCTTGACCCTTCAGATTTGTCGAGACAGTGGCACGTGCGTAGAGCAACAGAAGACTTCTCAAGATTGAAGGAGATGTGTGAGCGGCACTTTCTGACAGCGTCTGTTGTCATTTTGGGACGCCGAGCGATTACGAAGGTTCTGCATATGTAACATTACGGTAGCCAGGTTTTGAATTCGCGCCGTCATGTCGCTCTGCGCCTATAACAGCACGTATGTAAAACGAAGGCACAATTTTGTGTGTGATCGGCGGTGCTGCGCTATTGCGTTGTTTCCGTTGGGTGGCGAATCATCCATAAACTTTGACGTGTAAACGTCTGCCACGTGGATGTCCATATCCGGCGGATGCGTAGTAAGCAGCCATCTTGCTTCACTTTACACTCGTCTCTACATTTATGCTAGTTTACTTACCGGAGTTCTCCCAAATCCCATTCTCATTAGATTCAGAGTAATTTCCCTCTGTGGTAGTCTTAGTAGTTCCACTTCCCAAGTAGCAGCAGCACTAGGATGGGCAAGAAGAAGGATAAGAAGAAGAAGAAGGACAAGAAGAAGAAGTCGACGGCGACCACCACCAATGTCCAAGAGGGGCAGCCGCTGCCCGAGGGCGGCTTCCGCTTCCTGGGCGCTATGGTGGCCGAGCCCTTCACCAATGCCGAAGCCGAGGCCAGTGGGCAGTGGCAGCGCACCTTCGACGCCGAGTTGGGTCGCGAGATCTACCGCATGCGCTGGATGGAGATCATCGAGGTAATGAAGCTTCGAATTCATTTTGACAAGAAATGAAATCTTTTTTTGACAAAAATGTTTGCTTCTCAAGGAGGAGGTGGAGGAGACGGAGGAGAGCGAGAGCAGCTGCGGCAGCGGAAGCGACAGCAGCGGCGGCGGCGACAGCGACTGGGACGAGTACGAAGAGGAGGAAGAGGAGCCGGAGATGGTCTACTACATGGTGGACGAGAAGGTCGGCTTCCCGGCGCCCCAGCACTATCGCGTCGACTGGCGAGTCAAGTTCGAGGGCGGCGACGGCCTCAGCCACAACTTCACCTCCAACGTGGAAATATGGGTTGGGTTGTGCGCGATGGATTGTTTGCCTCTCGTTTGCGCTTCCTGAACGTTTCTACCGTAATTCAATGCAGGTGCACGGCGACCCGAAGGCGGACAAGGTGACGGACCAGAAGGACGGCGTGATCGAGGTCAACTACGACGGCCAGTACCCGCCCCCCGCTGCGTGGGAGACGTACAGCTTCGGTCCCTTCTTCGTGCCCACCCCAGAGACCGTGGTCAAGATGAACTTCCGGCCCGCCTTCGACTCGGAAATGGGCGACCTCGTGATCGACTACGTCGACTACATTCCCGGTAGCAACTACAGTACGTACACTAGCTCTGTACGGTAGTAATGTAGCGGAATCGTTCGATTCGAACGTGCTGATTGGCTGGATGGGTCTGAACTCTGAATGGCTAATGAGCGCACATCAACAAGGCGGTAATCGCTCACCATTCTTGCCTCGAATGCCTCCCTCCCCCTACATCCCCCTCCGTCTAAAACCACCACTCCCTCTATAGAAACACTGTTCTGTCTCAGTGAATCCCGACGGCTCTCCAATGATGGTCCCACCGGGTGGTCTTCCGCCGCCGCCTATGGGCCAGCAGGACGGTCACGGCGGCGGCCACCCTGACGGCCACCATGGAGGAGGGGGCCATCCTCCTGGAGGTCCCATGCCACCACCCGACCAGTTGGGCGCGCCACCGCCGCCGCCGGGCGCTCCCCCTCCACCGGGCGCGGATCCTGGTAAGGATGCGAAATACGGTTTGAATTTTCCAAATTTGTATATTTTTTAATTCAACATACCCGTGATAAGTACAACGAAAGTCATTTCCACTTCCAGGGGCTCCCCAGCCGGGCAAGAAGTCGTACAAGCCTCCGCCGCCGGGCCAGTCGGGTCCTCCCCCTCCGCCGAAGGGCAAGCCGGGCGAGCCGCCGCCTCCGGGTCCGGGTCAGCCCCCGCCGGGTCCTCCGCCACCGGGTCCGGGTGGACCCCCTCCTCCGGGACCAATGGGACCGCCTCCGCCCCCGATGGGTCCTCCGCCGCCGGGCGGTCCGCCAATGGGCCCTCCACCACCCGGCGGTCCTCCGGGCCCACCCATGGGCAAGCCGGGCGGCCCCCACCCGCCGGGCAAGCCCCACAAGCAGGCCTACCGCTGCAACTCCTGCGGGGTGGGTGGAGTCGCGTCGTTGAGTTGTGGAAGGGGAAACGAATGTTCGCAAGATCGAACTGGGGGGGGGGGGGGTCGGGATTAGGCTGGGTTTTAGACGTGGGGAAGGGGGTAATAGAACAAGAATCGTGGTCTTGAAGCTCTCCAAAACAGTCAAATTGCCGAGATGGCACATGTCTTGAAAGTTGTAGAGTTTATCTCTAAGAACACACTGTAGAATGTCGTTTCCTTATTGGCCTAGCAATAGGCGGAGTCGAGCTTGATGGAGCATGGATGGTTTGAAGTTTGTGTTCTCCATTTGCGCTCGTTGCGAGATGCTGTTTCTGCGCTTCCTCAGGTGTACGCGATGGAGAGGAAGGAGAACAAGAACTGCTGCGTCAAGGTCTTCTGCTCGGGCGGCGGCAACGACAAGATGACATGCACACGGTGCGTCCATGCGGCTGTAGTATAACAGTGCAGTGAATACAGTATTCACAGTATTCTTTTCATCGTTGCAGCTGCAAGGCCAAGTGCAAGTTCAAGCAGCTGACGACCAAGCAGCCCGGGCCGGCCATGGGATAGGATCCCCCACTCCCCCCCATTCTAAGAGCGGTCGACTTCCCTCCCTGATTCGACGCGCGTCTTACCTTTCTGTCGCGCCTACCGTTTCCCTCGTAGCGTCTCCGTCTTCTCTTCTTCCACGGCTGTGTGATCTCGACTTCCTTCTTGCCCGGTTTCGTCAAGTGTTTTGTCGTTTCTTCTCCCCTTTGCCCACTTTGACTAGGGTTTTTTTCGAGCGCATCGCTTTTTTCTTCCCTTCCTCTTCACACGATATTCCTTCGCTCTCTCTCTCTGTCTTTCGGTCGATTTTGAGTGGTGCTTGCCGTTCGTCGTTGCGCATGTACATAGCGAAGTCGAAGTGTGCTCGTCTTTTGAAGTCTGTGTCGCAGGCGGGTGATGCTCCTGTTGGGATCGCAAGAAAGAAAAGGCCTGTGGAGACACACTGGAACGCATGGGAGTGGATTGCAGTCGTTTCTTCTACACTAAACCCCAATCGAATTCCTTCCGAGGTTGCCCAGTCTTGTGAAGGGAGCGCAAATGCGTATACTGTCGGTGCTGAGTGCAGTAGGTCTGCGTCAGTCGAGTATACTATAGGTATCAGATATAGTACGTCTGTGTGAGTTAAGTATACTGTAGGTATCAAGTACAGCGTATTACATAGCAGCATTGGATCTCTGACAGATGTGAGGGGCGGCTCGATCCACCCTGGTAGCTAAGGTGTCCTGGCGACTCCCACGAGATTGTACAGGGTGTCCCACTTATCTATCCCTAGTTTTGATCGCTAATAACTTTTTCGTTTTGCAACAAGATGCACTGGAATTTGCACACGCAAAAGATACATGGAAAGAATTTTTTGTCTCAAAATTTCAGCCTAAATACGCTAGGCACGCTTAAATGACAAGGTGCAACGTGAAGTACGTAAATTTCGCGTTTTCAGCTGGGCACACGGCCGACTCAGACTGGGCATTGGTCGCTGACCTGTGATCAGGTAGTCTGCAGAATATTCAGTTAGAAAGGAACTTTCGCTTGCTGGAAAGCCTTTGCTTGAACCTGCGATGATGGCATTATCCTCCCTACTAATCACGCAATCTCTGTTTGTTTGTTTGTTTGTTTGTTTGTTTGTGTGTGAGCAGGATAACTCTCGACAGCGGCGACGGATCCCGGACATGTATACATTTTCGGAATCGCCTTCCGCCGGGCACCGTCTGGCCGAAGTTTGGTCTTGGGTCGCCGTCGAAATTCGGTCGAAATTCCAAAAATATCGTTTTTTTGGCACATTTTCAGCGCTAACTCGCGACTGCGGCGGCGGATCGCGACGAGCCGAGCATCAACGGAACCGCCGTTCGACGCTGCACGATCTGGCCCAAGTTTCGTCTTCGGCCGCCGCCTAAATCGTGCGAAATTCGCGATATTCGGGCGAATTTCGGCCATTTTCGGAACAACATTCTTCGCAACAGCTATTACGATTGTGCCATAGTAGGGCTTGCTTCGCTGTGAGACCCAACTTGCGCTCAAATCGCTCCATTTGCTTTACACACTGTCAAAGCACCGTCGTAGACGTTCGGAAGGGCTTTTGCGGTTCGCTGTGAGACCCAACAAGATAACAATATGCTTTACACACTGTCAAAGCACCGTCAACACGGGGTTTCGTTTGCTGACCAAGAACGGTGCAACGGCGCACGAGTCACGGGCACAGGCGAAGCGCAAAACGTCGGTTTGTCTTCTGATCAAGAACGGCGCACGGGTCACGGCCACACGCGAACCGCAAAACGTCGCTTTGTCAGGTGCCACTGTCACGGGCGGTCTTGAAGCTGCAGCGCGTGAGCTGCGCGACATCGGTCTCTGAAGCTGCAGCACGTCAGCTGCGCGACATCGGTCTCTGAAGCTGCAGCACCTCAGCTGCGCGACATCGGTCTCTGAAGCTGCAGCACGTCAGCTGCGCGACATCGGTCTCTGAAGCTGCAGCGCGTCAGCTGCGCGTCATCGGTCTCTGAAGCTGCAACGTGCTATCGACGGGCTATAGACCCTAGTTAGTCAATGAGTGAGCAAAATGTGCCTCCCAGAAGACCTGGCCGAGGCCACGACGTCGATCGAAAATGACGGAGATCACATCGCGGTCCGCAACTAATGAGTGGTGCTACAGAATTTGGCGAAATTTGGAGGCAAAAAATTCTTTTCGCTTGTGTACTTCGTGTAAAAATTTCAGCACATTTTGTTGGAAAACGAAAAAGTTATTAACGATCAAAACTAGGGATAGATAAATGGGACACCCTGTATTTCTTCGGCGTGGAGGTACATATCAAGAGAAAGTGCACTGAACTCGGAAGGAAGAAGCTGTCTTCTCTGCCGACCTCACAGAGCTAACAGACTGCCCCCCTTTCGTTGTGGATACTGCACTAACTCGACTTTCGCTTGCCGGACTAGTTTTGCTTTTGCTTCGGAGCCTTTGCGACTTTCGCTTGCCACTTGCCTTTTGCCACGCTTGCCTTTGCTTCTCGTTTGTTCAGTTGCTGTCTTTCGTTGCCTGCCCTTGTATCCCTTGCTTCCTACCTCACTCACCAAGGCTGTGATAAGATAAGCTTAGACTCTGTGTAGTAGTGCCGCTCGGTAGAATGACGGTCATGTTCCCGCCCAGCTTTTGACTGAGCGTGCGCCTGTATGTGTTCGCCTCGCAGTGTGAGTTGTGATGGCAGCCTTGACCCTTCAGATTTGTCGAGACAGTGGCACGTGCGTAGAGCACAGAAGACTTCTCAAGATTGAAGGAGATGTGTGAGCGGCACTTTCTGACGGGGTGGTATGAATAGTGGCAGTGGCAGTGGCAGTGGCAGTCAGGGGTATGAATGGTGGCAGTCTGGCAGTGGCAGTCAAAATCTTTGTGGAAGCACATTTTTCGGCAGAGTAGGCCGATCGAGATGGGACAAAGACCGATCTATGCAGCTCGTCATGGCCTTTAATTTTGTAGTTGTCGACTTTTTTCGAAGTCGTCAAATTTCATACGAAATTTCTAAAGAATCGATTTTTGGCACATAAATTGACGAATTTTGCACAAAAATAGACACATTGCGAAAAAATGGTTCTTACAAAAAAGATGCGGCTGTCCTATAACATGAAAATTTAATTTTCACCATATCTGCTCTGATTAACCCACGTGGAACAAAAATATTATAAATTTGTACAAAAAATAGAATTTGCGCCTTTCCACATTAACAGTTACAAAAAATGCGATTTTCATGTTATAGGACTTCCCAAGCCGCATCTTTTTTGTACGAACCATTTTTCCGTAATGTGTCTATTTTTGTGCGAAATTCGTCAATTTATGTGCCAAAAATCGATTTTTCAGAAATTTCATATGAAATTTGACGACTTCGAAAAAAGTCGACAACTACAAAATTAACGGCCATGACGGGCTGCATAGATCGGTCTTTGTCCCATCTCGATCGGCCTACTTTGCCGGAAAATGTGCTTCCACAAAGATTTTGACTGCCACTGCCAGACTGCCACCATTCATACCCCTGACTGCCACTGCCACTGCCACCATTCATACCCCCCCCCCCTTTCTGACAGCGTCTGTTGTCATTTTGGGACGCCGAGCGATTACGAAGGTTTTGCATATGTAACATTACGGTAGCCAGGTTTTGAATTCGCGCCGTCATGTCGCTCTGCGCCTATAACAGCACGTATGTAAAACGAAGGCACAATTTTGTGTGTGATCGGCGGTGCTGCGCTATTGCGTTGTTTCCGTTGGGTGGCGAATCATCCATAAACTTTGACGTGTAAACGTCTGCCACGTGGATGTCCATATCCGGCGGATGCGTAGTAAGCAGCCATCTTGCTTTACTTTACACTCGTCTTTAGATTTATGCTAGTTTACTTACCGGAGTTCTCCCAAATCCCATTCTCATTAGATTCAGAGTAATTTCCCTCTGTGGTAGTCTTAGTAGTTCCACTTCCCAAGTAGCAGCAGCAGCAGGATGGGCAAGAAGAAGAAGGATAAGAAGAAGAAGAAGGACAAGAAGAAGAAGTCGACGGCGACCACCACCAATGTCCAAGAGGGACAGCCGCTGCCCGAGGGCGGCTTCCGCTTCCTGGGCGCTGTGGTGGCCGAGCCCTTCACCAATGCCGAAGCCGAGGCCAGTGGGCAGTGGCAGCGCACCTTCGACGCCGAGCTGGGTCGCGAGATCTACCGCATGCGCTGGATGGAGATCATCGAGGTAGTGAAGTTTCGAATTTATTTTGACAAAAGTCTTTTTTGACAATAATCTACTTCTCAAGGAGGAGGTGGAGGAGACGGAGGAGAGCGAGAGCAGCTGCGGCAGCGGAAGCGACAGCAGCGGCGGCGGCGACAGCGACTGGGACGAGTACGAGGAGGAGGAAGAGGAGCCGGAGATGGTCTACTACATGGTGGACGAGAAGGTCGGCTTCCCGGCGCCCCAGCACTACCGCGTCGACTGGAGAGTCAAGTTCGAGGGCGGCGACGGCCTCAGCCACAACTTCACCTCCAACGTGGAAATAAGGGTTGGGTTGTGCGCGATGGATTGTTTGCCTCTCGTTTGCGCTTCCTGACCGTTTCTACCGTAATCCGTTCAGGTGCACGGCGACCCGAAGGCGGACAAGGTGACGGACCAGAAGGACGGCGTGATCGACGTCAACTACGACGGCCAGTACCCGCCCCCCGCTGCGTGGGAGACGTACAGCTTCGGTCCCTTCTTCGTGCCCACCCCAGAGACCGTGGTCAAGATGAACTTCCGGCCCGCCTTCGACTCGGAAATGGGCGACCTCGTGATCGACTACGTCGACTACATTCCCGGTAGCCAGAGTACAGTAACTCTTACTCTGTAGGTAGTATGTAACGGATTCGTTCGATTCGAACGTGCTGATTGGCTTGGCTGGATGGGTCTGAACTCTGAATGGCTAAGGAGCGCACATCAACAAGGCGGCGGCAATCGCTCACCGTTCTTGCCTCGGTAGCCTCCCTCCGTCTGCATCCCCATAGGCCACTCGGAGGCCAGGGGGGGGGGGGGGGGTTCTTCTTGACGTTATGTTGACCACCGGCGCATTTTGCGGATTATTATAATCGATTTGGCGGGTTATGTCGATTTTGCGATCCGCTGGGCCGATTGGGCTGAAATTTGGACAGGAGTTCGGACTCGAGATGCCGATCACATATCAGAAGAGAAAATTCAAAAATTCCTTTGCGTTCGAGAGATATAGGATTAAATTTGATTTCAGGAAAGTTCCCCCCTGCTGGGGGGTAAGGACAGGTGAATTTGTTCGTCCTTATGACGACTGATGATGAACAGGCTGTGTATCTCAGATGACTTCGGGCCCTCTACTACACGGACAAATTCAGCGTACTCTGTTCACGCGCACGAAGCTTATCACGTACGCACAACGTACATGCGGCAAACGCACTCTACCACTATCAACACACGTGTGTGGCTTCAGTGCCTGCCACCGCATCTCACACAACACAATGTCCGCACTCAGTGCAACGTACGCAAGGGTGACGGACCCCATGGCTAACTCCCACTTTGACCGCTCAGCCATGCACGCAAGTAGATGGCTTCACCTGCTAACAGAGCTTCTGGAGGTATTAACGTTGGTAAATGCACATTCTGCTGCACTACTGCTGGGTAAGCGATTTGCTTGCAGTAAGTACACAAACGACAAACACAGAGACTCATAATTTAGTAAGAGTTGGGCACCCATATACAGAGCACGCTGAATTTGTCCGTGTAGTAGAGGGCCCGAAGTCATCTGAGATACACAGCCTGTTCGTCATCAGTCGTCATAAGGACGAACAAATTCACCTGTCCTTACCCCCCAGCAGGGGGGAACTTTCCTGAAATACACACCCTGTCCATGTCCACAGAGTGGACACCTTCAGGGGGGGGGCATAGAGCAGGTTTGCTGAGAGGTGACATAGACAGGTCTGCTTTAAAAGGATTGCTGTTGTAGGTGTGGGGACACGGACAGGTCTGGCCACAGGAGGTTGGATGCACGCACAGACAGGTCTGGCCACAGGAGGTTGGATGCACGCACAGACAGGTCTGGCCACAGGAGGTTGGATGCACAGACAGGTCTGGCCTCAGGAGGTTGGCTGCACAGACAGCTGTACGACTATACGAATTACGATTTCGTCATAACGTCATTCTGTCACCCACCACCCTTCTGGAGTCCACCCACAACACCTCCAATACATATCACCACTCTACAGTTCATTTCGGCATTGACTATACGAATTTACGATTTCGTCATAATGCCGTTCCGTCACCCACCCACCACCCTTCTAGAGTCCACTCTCAACACCTCCAATACATATCACCACTCTACAGTTCATTTCGACATCGACTATACAAATTTTACGGCTTCGTCATAATGTCATGCTGTACTGGTTCCAACCTTTGGGCATTCATATCTCAAGAACCAAACAACCTAGGAAGATGAAATGTTTGCACATTTGTTCACCCTATGGTAGGCTAGATCGGATCACTTTGATTGGCGCCGCAGCCTGCACCATTAGAGCTCAGCGTAAGTGAGCCGAGATCTGCGCGAGTGCCGGTTTCAACTTTTGGGCATCCATATCTCAAGAACCAAACAACCTAGGAAGATGAAATGCTTTACACATTTATTCACCCTATGGTGGTCTAGACCGGATCACTTCGATTGGCGCTCCAGCATGCACCATTAGAGCTCGGTGTACGTGAGTTGAGATCCACGCGGGTACCAGTTTCAACATTTGGGCATCCATATCCCAAGAACCAAACAACCTAGGAAGATGAAATGTTTTACACATTTGTTCACTCTATGGAGGTCTAGGCCGGATCACTTTGATTGGCGCCCCAGCATGCACCATTAGAGCTCGGCGTAAGGAGCTGAGATCTGCGCACTTACCGGTTTCAACATTTGGGCATCCATATCTCAAGAACCAAACAACCTAGGAAGATGAAATGTTTTACACATTTAGTCACCCAATGGTGGTCTAGACCGGATCACTTTGATTGGCGCCCCAGCCTGCACCATTAGAGCTCGGCGTAAGTGAGCTGAGATCCACGCGCGTACCGGTTTCAACATTTGGGCATCCATATCTCAAGAACCAAACAACCTAGGAAGATGAAATGTTTTACGCATTTATTCACCCTATGGTGGTCTAGACCGGATCACTTCGATTGGCGCCCCAGCGTGCACCAGCAGAGCTCGGCCGTCTTGAGTGGGACTTAGCCAAAATTTCGGCCATTTTTTTGATCGGGGCCTACGACCGCAATAGTTAGCCGACTAGAGCCTTAAGCCCGTAGGAGAATGCCTATGGTCAATAGCACATGGGCAATCTGCAGAGTATGAAGGATACAATACAATCATCAAATTCAGTGCAGTGCAGGACATTAAACTTAGATCTCAAGTCATTTGACACTGTGCCCCTGCCAGGGTCTAAATTTAGGATCACACCAATTCCTGTGCCTGCAAATACACAATCGACACGTCGGCTTAGCCAGTAGACAATTGGGTTTAGCCCATAGGACATTCAGATAGATCCCAAGTCATTCAACCTGTGCCCCTGCCAGTGTTGAGAATTGCACCAGCTCCCATGCCTGTAAATACACAATTGACACCTGAGGTTAGCCTGTAGACGTTTGGGTTTAGCCGATTGGACATTTCAAATAGATCTCAAGCCATTTGAAATAGATCCAGAATAGTTTGATGTTGTGGCCTTGCCAGTGCATGGAGTGCCTGCGAATACACTTTGGAGTCTCACAACGACAACTCTTTGGTGAGCGGTGACACTGCAAATGTCCCTCACAACGATTTAAAGTTGATGTTTTGCGTGTTGGCATACAGTGCGCGCGTCATTGCCGCTGTGGCCGCCGTTTGAATCAACATGGTTTAGCAGAATTGTGCACCTCACAATTGAAATTGTTGACATTTTATGGAATTTAGACTTTGACCAAAGTCGAGACCCCAAAATGGCATCCTTCCAGTCCATGACGGTCAGTTTAAGCTATAGATCTCCAGGATCCGTCACCCGAGTCGCGAGAAAATCGCCGGACAAACAGACAAACAAACAGACTCTATGCCGCTTAGTATATAGGATCTCTGTGATTTTTTAACATAATAAATGCGGTTAGTGGGCGGTTCTAACGCGCCATAAACCACTGCCCTAGCTAGTACCGTTCGCGAGAACCAGGCCGAAAACATGGATATGTGAAGAAGATCGCTGAATTTTTCGACAGTTTTTGTTTAATATCTCGGGAACCACTCAACCGATCTGGCTGAAATTTTAGCACAATACTTCTTGTTACTATGAACAACTATGGTGAAAATTTCAGCCCGATCGGTTAAGTATACCTACATGACGTAGTACTAACCCCTAGTCCCCGGGGGCGCACTGGCCCCCGGCCGAACAAATTGGGTTGAGCGCTGACGCGCTCAACCCGATGTCAGACGATTTCGGCAACTTTGACATCACGCTGCAGTCGAACGCGTGGTCGTGCAAAGTCGCTGTAATTGAATAAAGTACTTACCTTTGTACCCTCTATTGCCACACCAAATTTCAGCTCATTCGGCTGTAATCCATGTTTGAAGAAATGATTGATCTGAAATTTGGTGTGGTGATAGAGGGTACAAAGATAAAAACTATTCAATTACAGCAACTTTGCACGACATCGCGTTCGACTGCAGTGCAATGTCAAAGTTGCTGAAATCGTCTAAATCGCCCAATCTCGCGAACGCAAAGGAATTTTTGAATTTTCTCTTCTGATATGTGACCGGCATCTCGCGTCCGAACTCCTGTCCAAATTTCAGCCCAATCGGCGCAGCGGACCGCAAAATCGACATAATCCGCCAAATCGATTATAATAATCCGCAAAATGCGCCGGTGGTCAACATAACGTTAAGGAAAATTTTCGAGAGGGGGGGTCCCGGTACCCGGAAAATCAATATAGAATGGCCAAAAATGTGTCTAAAACGCCTTATTTTGGTCAAAAACATGCTAATTTGAGCATAAATAGATGAAATATAGCGCCGCCGCAGGCGAAAATTTGGACAAAATAGGACCAAAAACTACCAAAAATACAAGAAAATTTCCGGATTTTGTTGAAATGAATTTAGGATGCTAGGGGGGGGGGGGGGTGTCCGGAAAAATTTCCTGAGGGCCATGGCCAGGGGGGGGGGGAGTTCCCTCCCCCGTCCTCCCCCCCCCCCCCCCCGGCTGCACCTATGTGCATCACCCTCCGTCTAAAACCGCCACCCCCTCGTGCGCGTGCACAGTGTCATGTCAGTGCATGAATGTTGGCCTGCGCTGTCGAATAAAACACTGTTCTGTGTCAGTGAATCCTGACGGCTCTCCAATGATGGTCCCACCGGGGGGTCCTCCGCCACCGCCTATGGGTCAGCCGCCGGAAGGTCACGGCGGGCACCCAGGGGGTCACCCTGACGGACACCATGGAGGAGGGGGCCACCCTCCTGGAGGTCCCATGCCACCACCCGACCAGTTGGGCGCTCCACCGCCGCCGCCGGGCGCGCCCCCTCCACCGGGCGCGGATCCTGGTAGGGATGTGAGAGACGTTTTGCATTTTTTTCAAATTTGTGAATTTTTTAATTCAAAACACCTGTGATGAGTACAACGAAAGTCATTTCCACTTCCAGGGGCTGCCCAGCCGGGCAAGAAGTCGTACAAGCCTCCGCCGCCGGGCCAGTCGGGTCCTCCCCCTCCGCCGAAGGGGAAGCCGGGCGAGCCGCCGCCTCCGGGTCCGGGTCAGCCCCCGCCGGGTCCTCCGCCACCGGGTCAGCCGGGTCCGGGTGGGCCCCCTCCTCCGGGACCAATGGGACCGCCTCCGCCCCCGATGGGTCCCCCGCCGCCGGGCGGTCCGCCAATGGGTCCGCCGCCACCCGGCGGTCCTCCGGGCCCGCCCATGGGCAAGCCGGGCGGCCCCCACCCGCCGGGCAAGCCCCACAAGCAGGCCTACCGCTGCAACTCGTGCGGGGTAGGGGGACTTGAGCTTGAAACCCAAGCGCAGAATTAAGCACGCGTGTCCAATTATGGGCCTGAGGTGTGGAGTGAAGGAAGCTGCATCAAGTGTTCTCAGTTGTTGTGCGCACTCTGCGCTCTCGCAAGACACTGCTGCTGCTGCAGGTGTACGCGATGGAGAGGAAGGAGAACAAGAACTGCTGCGTCAAGGTCTTCTGCTCGGGCGGCGGCAACGACAAGATGACATGCACACGGTGCGTCCATGCGGCTGTAGTATAACAGTGCAGTGAATACAGTACTCTTTTCGTCGTTGCAGCTGCAAGGCCAAGTGCAAGTTCAAGCAGCTGACGACCAAGCAGCCCGGGCCGGCCATGGGATAGGGTTGCCCCACTCCCTCACCATCCCTGATTCGACCCGCGTGTTACCTTTCTGTCGTGCTTACCGTTTCCCTCGTTGCGTCTCCGTCTTCTCTTCTTCTACGGCTGTGTGATCTCGACTTCCTTCTTGCCCGGTTTTGTCAAGTTTTTTGTCGTTTCTTCTCCCCTTTGTCCAATTTGACTAGGGTTTTTTTTCGAGCGCATCGCTTCTTTCTTCCCTTCCTCTTCACACGATATTCCTTCGCTCTCTCTGTGTCTTTCGGTCGATTTTGAGTGGCGCTTGCCGTTCGTCGTTGCGCATGTACATAGCGAAGTCGAAGTGTGCTCGCCTTTTGAAGTCTGTGTCGCAGGCGGGTGATGCTCCTGTTGGGATCGCAAGAAAGGAAAGGCCTGTGAAGACACACTGGAACGCATGAGAGTGGATTGCAGTCGTTTCTTCTAAACTATGCGGCCAATCTGATTCCAACAAACAACGGATGCGCATTCTGAGTGCAGTGAGCACAACTTCCCACGTACAGTATGTATACTGTAGGCATCGAGTACATTACGTCTGAGTGAGTAGAGTATACTGTAGGTATCAGATATAGGTGCGTCTGTGAAAGTCAAGTATACTGTATGTATCGAGTATAGCGTATGTACATAGCAGCATTGGATCTCTGACAGATGTGAGGGGCGGCTCGACCCTCCTTGGTGGCTGAGGTGTCCTGACGACTCTCACGAGATTGTGTTTCTGCGGCATAGAGGTGCATATCAAGAGAAACTCTGGAAGGAAGAAGCTGTCTTTTCGGCCGACTTCACAGAGCTAACAGACTGCCCTTTCGTTGTGGATACTGCACTAACTCGGCGCTCAAAGTTTGCCTGACGGCAGTGTACTGATGTTGACTGAATGAGGATGAGGTTTGATACGGATGGTACGCGAACGGAAGGCAGAACTGCCTTCGACGGCGAACGAGAGGTAAGAGGAGGCGTGCCGCCGTCGCCGCTTGTGACAACGGTGCAACCAGAAGGCCTATTTCCGCACCGCTAGCGACCAGAGAGTAGGTGACACCCGCCGTAGAAAGTGCATACATCGCGACGACGAAATTGCGCAGAACTTGTCGGGTCGGCGCCGCTTCGGAGTAGCGGCGCTTCGACTTCGCACACAACTTCCAACTTCCACAGGCGCCACTCTTACACACAAATGCGTATGCGAACGAAACAAAGGCGAAATACACAAAGCACTTATACGGTCGTTTCACTTTTACCTACGGAAAAGCTCAAACTCGAAGTCTTCCTCGAACTGCTGAAACGGTGCAACCACTGCGGGGTGAGTGCGACGTACATGATGCTTTTGAATGCGACAGAATTGAGTCTGAGCTCAAGGAAAGGTGGTACCGCTTGAATGCTGGTGGCGTACAAATGGGCGAAAGATACCCCGCGCGTTCAACCGCGATTGCAGTGTGCTCGCGCTGTCAGTTTCACAGCTGATCTAGTGTAGTCGCCTGGATGACCCAGAATTTGCATCCGAACATCATTCGTTGGATCAGTAGTACTACTACTGTGATCGCTCAAGCTAGCCAGACGGACCAATGTCACTTCACTTCCGTATGCAGATGTACGCGATGGAGCTTCGCGGGAACAAGGACTGGTTGGGCGTCCTCTTCGGTTGCTTCGAGGGCCGCTGCGACTTCACGAACTGCACTAGGTGCATTAAAGACCTTTGGCACCGGCCAGAGTTTGTACTTTTGTCAGTCTTGTGCGCTGCGCTTCAGCTGCGGCACCTCAGTGGCGTAGCCAGGGGGGGGCATGGGGGGGCATTTGGCCCCCCCAGATGCCGGCCGTGCCCCCCTCAGATGCCCGTCAGTAGAAAAAATTTTTGCCTGCGGCGCTATAAATAGTAAAAATTTTCGCCTGCGGCACTATGAATAGTAGCAAATTTTCGCCTGCGGCGCTATAAATAGCAAAAATTTTTGCGTGCGGCGCTAAAAATAGTACAAATTTTCGCCTGCGGCGCTATAAATAGCAAAAATTTTTGCCTGCGGCGCTATAAATGGTGAAATTTTTTGCCTGCAACGCTGCAAATACTGGAAATTTTGCCTTCAAGACCAAAAGTACCGAAATTCTCGCCTGCGGCGCTAAATATACGGAAATTAGCACTAAAACAGCAAAATAATTTTTGCCCCCCCTAAAATTTTTTTGCCCCTCCCAGTTGCCAATCCTGGCTACGCCCCTGCGGCACCTACTACGAGTACAGGCAGCAGAAGGACAAAGATGCCGCCATCAAGAAGTCATTGTTGGTGTAGTCTTGCTTTTGCTTCGGAGCCTTTGCGACTTTCGCTTGCCACTTGCCTTTTGTCCAGTGGCGGGCCCAGGATTTTCCGCGATAGGGGGGGGGGGGGGGGGGGGGCACAAAATCCAAAATTTTTCCAAAGCGCCGCAACCGATAGTTTCGCACAGGCGATTTTAACGCCAAAAATCGCCAAAATTTGACCTTTGCAACGCGTTAGATACCCTAAATTTAGATTCAAAATTGCGCCGCAGGCGAAAATTTTTACGTTTTTCACCTTCCATATACCAAAATTTGTCTAAATTGAGCGCCGCAGGCGAAAATTTGGCGACTTTCGTCCTTAAATGCCAAATTCTCTCATAAAGTAGCGTCGCAGGCGAAAATTTTTGGTATTCGTGTGTAATTTAAGAAAATTTGTTCTCAAAGGTCGGACCGTATGGGGGGGGGTGGGCAGTGCCCCCCCTGCCCCCCCCCTGGGCCCGCTAGTGCTTTTGTCACGCTTGCCTTTGCTTCTCGTTCGTTCACTTGCTGTCTTTCGTTGCCTGCCCTAGTTGCCCTTCCTTCCTACCTCACCCACCAAGGCTGTGATAAGATAAGCTTAGACTCGGGGGGTCTTCGACATCTGTGTAGTAGTGCCGCTCCGTAGAATGGCGGTCATGTTCCCGCCCAGCTTTTGCTTTTGACCTCCCAGTGTGAGTTGTGATGGCCGCCTTGACCCTTCAGATTTGTCGCGACAGTGGCACGTGCGTATAGCAACAGAGACTTGTCAAGATTGAAGATGTGTGAGCGGGACTTTCTGACAGCGTCTGTTGTCGTTTTGGGACGCCGAGCGATTACGAAGCTACTGCATATGTAGCATTACGGTAGCCAGGTTTTGAATTCGCGCCGTCATGTCGCTCTCCGCCGACAACAGCACGTATGTAAAACGAAGGCACAATTTTGTGTGTTATTGGGCTTTTTTTAAAACACGCAAGGGCGCATCGGCGCATCGGCGCATTGGCGCACGCTCCGTGCGCCAATGCGCCTAGGCTCTCGGCGCGCGCGCCTACCGTAATTCTAATAAATAAAATGCAGACGATAGTAAGCCGCAAATGTGTATTTGAGGGTAGTGGCAGCGGCTTTGGTACAAATGAGTGCTAATTCTGTTAAACTTTGGATTCGAATATCTCGAGCTACGCTGCGAGTTTCTCATCGCGGTTTGTTGCGTTCGATAGAGGAAAGTTAAACGATTAGACAAGTTGGCAATCCACCACTCCAAAAAGGGAGGAGCGTCATAGCGATCGCGCAGACTCTGTGTAAATTCTAACGTTCATAAGTCGACCTAGACTTGGCAGATCGGCGCGAATCTTTTTTTTATTCGATTGGTTTCTGGATGGCGCAACATGCAGCAGGGGTCCCGACTTCTGTGTTTAACTCGACATTTGACAAGTTGCCAAAACCCAATTTTTCGACCCCAGACAAACTTGAGAGGCTTAGAATTGCTCTCTGGCAGGAAAGAGGGAATAATTTGTCCTGGCTTGGACTTAGGTTCAGCTTGGGTTTATGCTTAGGCTTGTGCTTAGCCTTAGGCTTGCCCTTAGGCTTAGGCTTGTTTTCCAATCTGGAATAATCTGATAATCAATATCCATAACTAGACGTAATGCTTGGGAAACTCAAATGTAGCAAAGCGCTGTAGCCAAAAGATTTTGCTGAAGTATGGTATCAGCTATCAGGACACCTTGGGGTATAACTGGTGCAAAAATCGTCAAAATCGCCCACCCTGTGCAAGACCGAGAGCCTAGGCGCATTGGCGCACGGAGCGTGCGCCAATGCGCCGATGCGCCGATGCGCCCTTGCGTGTTTTAAAAAAAGCCGTGTTATTGGCGGTGCTGCGTTATTGCGTTGTTTCCTTTGGGTGGCGAATCATGCATAAACTTTGATGTGGCAACGGTTGCCACGTGGATGTCCATATCCGGCGGAGGCGTAGTAAACAAGCTCCTTTGTTGCTTTACTTTACTAGTCTCTAGGTTTGTGCTAGTTTACTTACCGGAGTTCTCCCAAATCCCATTCTCTTTCGATTCAGAGTAATTTCCCTCTGTGGTAGTCTTAGTAGTTCCACTTTCGAAGTAGCAGCAGAAGCAGGATGGGCAAGAAGAAGAAGGATAAGAAGAAGAAGAAGGACAAGAAGAAGAAGTCGACGGCGATCACCACCAATGTCCAAGAGGGGCAGCCGCTGCCCGAGGGCGGCTTCCGCTTCCTGGGCGCTATGGTGGCCGAGCCCTTCACCAATGCCGAAGCCGAGGCCAGTGGGCAGTGGCAGCGCACCTTCGACGCCGAGCTGGGTCGCGAGATCTACCGCATGCGCTGGATGGAGATCATCGAGGTACCTAATGAAGTTTCGAATTTATTTTGGCAAGAAAGGAAATCTTTTTTTTGACAAAAATGTTTGCTTCTCAAGGAGGAGGTGGAGGAGACGGAGGAGAGCGAGAGCAGCTGCGGCAGCGGAAGCGACAGCAGCGGCGGCGGCGACAGCGACTGGGACGAGTACGAGGAGGAGGAAGAGGAGCCGGAGATGGTCTACTACATGGTGGACGAGAAGGTCGGCTTCCCGGCGCCCCAGCACTACCGCGTCGACTGGCGAGTCAAGTTCGAGGGCGGCGACGGCCTCAGCCACAACTTCACCTCCAACGTCGAAATAAGGGTTTGGTTGTGCGCGATGGATTGTTTGCCTCTCGTTTGCGCTTCCTGAACGTTTCTCTACCGTAATCCGTTCAGGTGCACGGCGACCCGAAGGCCGACAAGGTGACGGACCAGAAGGACGGCGTGATCGACGTCAACTACGACGGCCAGTACCCGCCCCCCGCTGCGTGGGAGACGTACAGCTTCGGTCCCTTCTTCGTGCCCACCCCAGAGACCGTGGTCAAGATGAACTTCCGGCCCGCCTTCGACTCGGAAATGGGCGACCTCGTGATCGACTACGTCGACTACATTCCCGGTAGCAACTACAGTACAGTAACTCTGTAGGTAGTAATGTAACGGAATCGTTCGATTCGAACGTGCTGATTGCCTGGATGGGTCTGAACTCTGAATGGCTAAGGAGCGCACATCAACAAGGCGGCAGCCGCTCACCATTCTTGCCTCGATTGCCTCCCTCCCTCTATGTATATCCCCCTCCGTCCTATAACCACCATTCCCTCTATTATAAACACTGTTCTGTCTGTCTCAGTGAATCCCGACGGCTCTCCAATGATGGTCCCACCGGGGGGTCCTCCGCCACCGCCTATGGGTCAGCCGCCGGACGGTCACGGCGGGCACCCAGGGGGCCACCCTGACGGCCACCATGGAGGAGGGGGCCACCCTCCTGGAGGTCCCATGCCACCACCCGACCAGTTGGGCGCTCCACCGCCGCCGCCGGGCGCTCCCCCTCCACCGGGCGCGGATCCTGGTACTAGAGATGAAATAATTTTGAATTTTTGAAATCTTTCAGTTTGGAAGTAAGTACGAAGCTTCGTCTCTGTCGCCAGGCGCTCCCCAGCCGGGCAAGAAGTCGTACAAGCCTCCGCCGCCGGGCCAGTCGGGTCCTCCCCCTCCGCCGAAGGGGAAGCCGGGCGAGCCGCCGCCTCCGGGTCAGCCCCCGCCGGGTCCTCCGGGTCAGCCACCGGGTCAGCCCCCGCCGGGTCCTCCGGGTCAGCCACCGGGTCAGCCCCCGCCGGGTCCTCCGCCACCGGGTCAGCCGGGTGGGCCCCCTCCTCCGGGACCGATGGGACCGCCTCCGCCCCCGATGGGTCCCCCGCCGCCGGGCGGTCCGCCAATGGGTCCTCCACCACCCGGCGGTCCTCCGGGCCCACCCATGGGCAAGCCGGGCGGCCCCCACCCGCCGGGCAAGCCCCACAAGCAGGCCTACCGCTGCAACTCGTGTGGGGTAGGTGGAGTCGCGTCGTTGAGTTGTGGAAGGGGAAACGAATGTTCGCAAGATCGAACTGGGGAGGGGGGATTAGGCCGGGTTTTAGACGGGGGGGGGGGGGGGGGGAGGGTAATAGAACAAGAATCGTGGTCTTGAAGCTCTCCAAAACAGCAAATTGCCGAGATAGCACATGTCTTGAAAATTGTCGTGTGGCCTAACAAAGAGGTGGTGTCAAGCTTGATTGAGCATGGACCGTTTGAGGTTTGTGCTCTCCATTTGCGCTCGTTGCGAGATGCTGTTTCTGCGCTTCCTCAGGTGTACGCGATGGAGAGGAAGGAGAACAAGAACTGCTGCGTCAAGGTCTTCTGCTCGGGCGGCGGCAACGACAAGATGACATGCACACGGTGATTACTTACTACACTGCATCCCATGTGGCCATATAAAAGCGCTGTGAATACAGTATTCTCATCGTCGTTGCAGCTGCAAGGCCAAGTGCAAGTTCAAGCAGTTGACGACCAAGCAGCCCGGGCCGGCCATGGGATAGGGTTCCCCACTCCCCTCATTCTAAGAGCAGTCGACTTCCTCTCTGATTCGACGCGCGTCTTACCTTTCTGTCGCGTTTACCGTTTCCCTCGTTGCGTCTCCGTCTTCTCTTCCACGGCTGTGTGATCTCGACCTGCTTCTTGCCCGGTTTTGTCAAGTTTTTTGTCGTTTCTTCTCCCCTTTGCCCACTTTGACTAGGGTTTTTTTTTCGAGCGCATCGCTTCTTTTTTCCCTTCCTCTTCGCACGATATTCCTTCGCTCTCTCTGTGTCTTTCGGTCGATTCTGAGTGGTGCTTGCCGTTCGTCGTTGCGCATGTACATAGCGAAGTCGAAGTGTGCTCGCCTTTTGAAGTCTGTGTCGCAGGCGGGTGATGCTCCTGTTGGGGTCACGAGAAAGAAAAGGCCTGTGGAGACACACTGGAACGCATGAGAGTCGATTGCTGCCGTTTCTTCTACAGTAAACTCCAATCAAATTCCTTCCGAGGTTGCCCAGTCTTGTGAAGGGAGCGCAAATGCGTATACTGTAGGTGCTGAGTGCAGTAGGTCTGCGTCAGTCGAGTATACTATAGGTATCAGATATAGTACGTCTGTGTGAGTCAAGTATACTGTAGGTGTCAAGTATACAGTAGGTATCAAGTACAGCGTATGTACAGGGTGGCCCACAGTGGGTTTGCCAACTTTGTTCATTCACTGTATGAGATTGCGCTAACCGATTGATCTGAAATTTTGGATGTTTGTAGTTTCATGTTCAACTTAGATATCCTCCAGACGAGAGGTTTGTTAAATGAATCACGCGCAAGTGACAGAGCCGCAAAGCCAAACCCCTGATTTTCGAGGGTGGTCAACACGTGAATCACCGTCATTCACGCAGTGTTGAAGGTTGTGCGAAGCGGTAAACGGCATTTGAATGGCAAGAAAACAAGTATTCAGATGACAAAAGAATGGAGTTTGTAACACAAGCGACGCGCGAGGTACAACCAACCAAATTTGGTGGAAGTGTCCCTGCAAACCTCGTTGACCACCTTCTGGTGCAGGTGGCGCCCGTTTCTCCTTCTACAGCACGATTTGACCAACTTTGGTTGAGTGTACCTCGCGCGTCGTTTGCGTTACAAAGTCGATTCTTTTGTCATCTGAAAGCTTGTTTTCTTGCCCTTCAAATGTCGTTTACCGCTTCGCACAACGTTCAACACTGCGTGAATGACGGTGATTCACGTGTTGACCAACCTCGAAAATCAGGGGTTTGGCTTTGCGGCTCTGTCACTTGCGCGTGATGTATTTTACAAACTTCTCGTCTGGAGAATATCTAAGTTGAACATGAAACTACAAACATCCAAAATTTTAGGTTAATCGGTTAGCGCAATCTCATACAGTGAACGAACAAAGTTGGCAAACCCACCGTGGGCCACCCTGTACATAACAGCATTGGATCTCTGACAGACGTGAGGGGCGGCTCGACCCACCCTGGTAGCTAAGGTGTCCTGGCGACTCCCACGAGATTGTGTTTCTTCGGCGTAGAGGTACATATCAAGAGAAAGTGCACTGAACTCGGAAGGAAGAAGCTGTCTTCTCTGCCGACCTCACAGAGCTAACAGACTGCCCCCCTTTCGTTGTTGATACTGCACTAACTCGGCGCTCAAAGTTTGCCTCAAGGCAGGGTATTGATGTTGACTACATTTGGTACTGAATGAGGAGGTTTGATACAGACGATACGCGAACGGAAGGCAGAACTGCCTTCGACGGCGAACGAGAGGTAAGAGGAGGCGTGCCGCCGACGCCGCTTGTGACAACGGTGCAACCAGAAGGTCTACATATTTCCGCACCGCTAGCGACCAGAGAGTAGGTGACACCCGCCGTTGAAAGTGCATGCATCGCGACGTAGAAACGGCTGTCCATAGGTACCAACGAATGTCGAGGGTGGCATCTGTTCTGTTTCGGACTGTCTCTGTCGTCGTCAGTAGTTTACGAGCGCCGAAAAGAGATTGAGACGTCCTCTTTTGCCTCTCGGAGATTCACGAGGGCGGAAGCGACCGCTCGTAAACTTCCTTCGCCCCTTCCTCGATCACTTTTCCGTCGAAAAATCCACTCCCATGCAGTTTCGCAACTGGACTGGATTGTCGTGCCGTCATTTCTTTGTCTCGACGGCAGAGAACCGTTGAGGCGACACAAGAGATTCTTTTGTCGTCGCGATGCGCCCGACCGACACGCCCGCTCGTCGTCTAGACAAGATTGCGCGCCGAGTCGCGAAATCGCCCATTGTCGTCGATGACCGCACACCGAATTGCGCCTCGTTTCGACGATACGGTCGTCGTCGTCGTCATCGTCGTTTGCGCGCGCGCCGCAATTTGAGGGGGGATTGCTCAGTCAGCTGCAGTCCACTCTGTATCGAGGTGAATGGAGTGGCTACGCAGGCAAATGGATCGGCGCCCGCGGACGAGGGTCACGTGCGCACAAATCTGTCGCTCGACGCCTTCCGCTCTTCATCCTCCCCTCCCTCCCTCCCCACACCTCAGTCAGTCTTCATCGTCGCGCAGGCGGTCGGTCACCGCTCCCGTTCCTTGGATTACCTTCGCAATACCATTTAGTTTTGGTGTTGGCACTCTAGAGGGTTGCTACAGTATATACATGTACTTAGTCGAAAAGCGGCCACCTTCTAATGCCTCGCGCCTCGAAGACGCATCCGGCGGAAAAGGCGCTCGGACTTGTCTATTTGGCCTGGGCGCCCGACATTCCATTCATTGTCAGCTTGCGGGATTCTTTAGATTCTTCGAGTCTATTTGAGGGCGGGACGGTCGCGCGCCGGCCGAACGCGACGACGTCCGTTCGCCGCAGCCGCCGCCGCCGCAACATTGTCTACTGGTAGACGGGCAGCGCCGCGGCAATGGGAGACGACGACCGACGTGTGTTTTATATTCCCCGCATTATGTTCTCACTCTCGGCGGCCGTCGAGTTTGCAAACTTCCACAATGGCGACAACGACGACGACGACGACGGCACAAAGAGAGTGGGGGAGAAAGAGAGGAAGTGCGGCCCATCTGTCCAGAGAGAGAGAGAGAGAGTGGCCGTTTGTTGTGTCTTTTGCCTGCCAGTTTCCCCATATGTTTCCTGCCTTGCTTCTTTCGCACGCGTGCGCGCGCGCCGGCAAAATTGCTCTTTTCAGTGCTGTGTCGCTGCGCGTAAGAGTCAAATTGCGTCGCGATTATCGTCGTCAATTGCCTTTGTCGCCGCAGAGTTTTCGACGACTTTTAGTCTTTGCCCGGTAGCGGGACTCTACAGAAACGACCTTTCCATAGCGCTTGGATGAATTGGATGAAACAGCAAAGGGCGCTGAATAAATATGCGTGACTCATAGCAGCTCGTCTAGCTACCTAAAGCCGCGTCGCGGTTTCAGGTGTGAGCAGAGCGGCTACATAGCTCGTCAGCTTCTTATTCAGCTGCGGAATCTAGTTTCTGTTAGCTCCGCCCGTAGGCGGCTGCGATGATGCGCGCTGCTCGCACACAAGTCGATACGCCAAGTGCCATTATGCCAGGGGGGTCTCAAGAGTGCAACCAGTCGTTTTCTTCCCACCAGCGGCGCCCCCAGCTCTCTGACAACGGCTGACCGGAGTACGCAAACATGTATATAGCGGGTCTTTAGCTCCTTCCGCACACATCAGCCCCCCCCCCCCCCACATATCGCCATTATGCTTATATGTACGTAGGTTAGGTCGCTAAGCTTGTACGTAGGTGCGGTGGACCCTAAGCTGGGCGGGCGGCGCCGCGTCAGAAAAATCTCGACTTCTCTCTCAATGGTTCTTCTGTGGGGGCGCTTCTTCTGTCCGCTTCCATCTCTCCAGAATTCGCCCGCTCAGCCTCTGGCGCCCACGCTTCCTCTCCAGAACGGACGACGCAAAACTTCTAAAACACGCCATTTCTATTCCTGCACAGGAGGCTATCATCGCCGTCGTCCTGTCCGTCCGTGTGTGTGTTTGGGGCCCTGTTGACTTTGCCGACGACGCGGGAAGGGGAAGGGAAAGAGGATATTATGCCGCCGGCGCCTCTAGAACAAGACGGCGGCCGGACGACAAGCTGAGAGAGCGAGAGAGAGAGCGCGAACTAAAAAGTGCCGCCATTTCGCCGCCCCCTCTCGATTCGAACTTGCGTCGGCGTCGACGGCGGCCCACTTCCCGCCACCGGAACGACTGGTCAGAAGAGAGATCCGCCCATAATCAAGTGGGGAGCGGAAAGAGCCGATTCGGGCAGAAGTCGAGCTTCCCCTCTACTACCTGCTGTGCGAACTTCGCAACGGAACTTCGAGAAGACATGGTGTCATTGTCGCCGCGCCTGGTGGGCGTCTCGTCGTCCGACGTCGTCTCGCTGGTGCTGCTGTGCTTCCTGGCCGCCGAGCTAGCCAGAGGTCGGTTTGGCACCCTTTCTGCTGGCGCAACACCCAAATTGCGCAACGCGCGCCGCGCCCAAGGTCATCCACTCGCTCGGCCCTTTGTACGTATTCGATAACGTTTCCCCGTACTCCTGCCAACACAGTGGGATGAATCAGCCGGCGCCTGTAGGTCTACCGGCGCATATAATGTCGCGCACACCCAGTGTGTAGCACATCTATCTAGGCTCCCTTTTCGAGAACGCGCCGTTGCAAAGGGGTCAAATGTGCTTCAGGCCAAGCGATCGAGTGCTACGAGTGCTCGAAAGGCGAATCGAAAACTTGCGATGGCCAGAAGTGCGAGGGGAGGTACTGCGTCAAGCAGGTCTCCACGATCCCTCCAGATCCGGAAAGAGGAAGAGGTGAATACCAGCGCACGAAATCTGCTTCGCGCGCCTCCATCATAAATTTCAAACTTCTCGAGTCAAAACTATAGACTACAACTGAGCAATAGATTTCGTGGTCGCGCATTGTTTGGCAACCCAAAAGATTCGTGCACAACTATGTAACATGTGTACATGCCGTCAGTTTTGTCTTAGAATGCTGTCTTTGCTAATACCTACAAACACCGTCTCAAATTCTCCTTCAGGCGCGGAGACCATCGTGAAGCGCTACTGTGCCATGACCAGACCGGTGGGCTCTCGCGTGGGCGACTGCACGCACAACACGACCACGTTCACGGTTGGAAGTCCAATCGACGAGTTGACCTGCCTCTGCGTCGAATCGCTCTGCAACGGCGCCGACGGACTTTCCTGGCCCTTCGCGGGCCCGCTTCTTCTCTCACTTATCGGCTCCTTATGGATCTGGAGGCTGGCGTGATGAAGAGTACAGTACCCCAGACACTTCTGACTGGGCAGGCGTCGCGCCTGCCCGCGGAGTTCAAACGATCCGCCGGATGCTGTTCCATGGTGGAGATCGTCTTAGGTTACAGTTGTACAAGGTACTGTAGTGGTACATCCAGCCGCTGAGTCATTCTCGCGTATGACGCAAGTATTCCAGACGTTGCTATTTCTGTCGTGCACATATCGTCGCTGTTTCAACTGACACGGGCTCTCTATATCTTTCGTCTCATGGGCTGACGTTTTGCGATGTGTACGTATACTTTTGGCGGACCTGCAATGCATACTGGAATGGCTAATGGAGCCGCAATAATGATAAGTACGGATTCTGACCGGCTTGACAAAACCACATTACACATATGCACCCTGTGTATGACGTTTGACGTATAATTGCGGGTCCGCCAAAATGTACGCGCGATCTGAGCTTCTTCATCATTAGCATAATCGC
The DNA here is from genome assembly GCA_030248115.1 of Linhomoeus sp. GSCO2_2. Classification (NCBI taxonomy): domain Eukaryota; kingdom Metazoa; phylum Nematoda; class Chromadorea; order Monhysterida; family Linhomoeidae; genus Linhomoeus; species Linhomoeus sp. GSCO2_2. The sequence goes on along the minus strand of JASAMZ010006266.1, from coordinate 11,690 downwards.
GTTGTATCTCCTTCACTGGTACGGTAAACACCAAACGGCACGTTCCCGGCCTGTTGTGCTACGGAATCGAATCAAAATTGTATTCCGCCAAATGAATGAATGAAGGAAGAGGCTACTCCGACGGCGGTTGTTGTCGTGCGTCTGTCTGTGTCACTTCTAATTCCTCTGCGGCGATCCCATTCCAATCTCGTGACGAGACGGCGCCGCGCCGCCACCCACAGAGCATTGCAGACTCACAAAACAATCAGACGGACGGCTGGCTGGCCGGCGGTAGCGAGGACACAGCTTCTGCTAGTTGACGCCATTCTTCCCTCACTCTACGCTATACCTGCAAAGGGCGCGCACACTCCCCCCCTTCCGCCTACGGGCCAGATTAACAACTCGGTCGCCCGGTGACTTTTAGCAAGCGTGACAACGATACTTATTTCGACGACATTGTCGACCGGGGACATTTCCATTGACCTCTCTCGTCTCCAGTTTCATCGCTTTTCCCTTAGCGAAATTGAGGCTGACATTTCCCCACGAATTGCCCACCCACCTATACCACTTACAAAGAGCGTCGTCGCCCCCGCCCGCCACTTACTCCCATCTCTCGGCGCCGTTCGTTCCTTGTTTCAACATTTCTCTTGCGAAGCCGAGTGGATTCATTCCCCAGGATTATGGCGTATGTGATCGCGACAAATTTCCTGCTTGCCTCGTTCTTTGTTGCAACGTCAGTGGCGCTGGTTTGCTACGAAACAACAGAAGAGGTAATTTGGACATCATTTTCGCTTTGCTACCAGGTTCAATTGATAGAAATCAGCTGTTTCAGGGTTTGCCCGTGGTCAGAAACTCGTCCGACTATCAGTTCTGCGCGGTGTCGCCATCCATGACCAATAACGCTTTGGGGGGCGTGGCACAATTCGGCGTCTCTTCGAAGACGGAGCGCACCAAGATGTTCAAACAGCTGTTCACTCCAGAGACATCCAAACAGGGCGACTCCTCATACGCCGTCTTGAGCTTCTGCTTCTTTGAGGTAAGCAACGCCAGGTACACAAGAAATCGACTATGGATTACGGTAGCTAACCTGTAGCATACTTACATTGTTTAAGTGCCAAATACATATGGTAGTCTCAATCATTAGACGTTCGTGATTCATATCAACTGCCCATTTGTCTTGCAGAGATACGACTTTGGCTTCGGCGAGATGGGAATCGAGTACGCCCTGCGCTGCTTCTGCAACTACGACAGGTGCAACAAGGTCGACGACACACTCTCCAGCTTCTTTGCGCAACTCGAACACCATGACGTGATCAAGAGCACCTGATCTATTGGGAATATGATAGTGTTACAGTAGGTGTAAAACAATGATCTTCGCATTAGGGGATGGTTCTACATGTGGTCTCGATGAGTGATGCGTTGTGACTTGTGTCTGTCCAGTAAGGGGTCTGAACGGCAGCCGACTATTGAACAGTGGCGCAGATATGTATTGCTCAGTCTGAGTCTGACGGCTACAGTAATACGTAGACGCGAGGAATAAACAATGCTGGCCGAACTTGCTATGAAGATCCGTCGCGGGTCGGCGGACCGCAACATGGAGTCGACATGGTTGTTGCAGTGGACGTCGCAGCCGTCCTATTTCTTCCAAGGCTCAGTCTCGCTTGGACAAGGCGGACGTTTAGCTGCTTCTCTTGTGGGGATGACAGTTGCCCCTTTCTGGGCGTCTGGGCGCACGCCGCACGCAATTCGTTGTGCGAATTAGGCAAGAAGACTGAGGACGGATCGCTTGGATGGTGTCGAGCGAAGATGGATTCAATTCATCCGACCACCATATGTCTGTATGTGGTGTGGCAGAGCTTGTTCATTAGCACCACACTACTGGTGGCCAAAGAACAGTCAGTTCGTGGTCGTCGTCTTCGTCGATTACAGCAACTGTTGTGTAGTCTAGAAGTGTAGAGTGATACGCAACGTAAGCACTGAAGTGGCGCTTCGTTTGGTATCCGAGCACTCGCAAACTGCGCACTCAACAATTCGTTATCGTTGGCCTCCAGCTTTGTAAACAGTCGCCACGGTTTGTGTCGACAGTGGAAATGTGCCATGTGAAATGGCTGAGCAGCTAGCTTATGGTTGAACTGACTGCGCTGTGTCTGTTGCACTTGCACATCTCTGAAGCTGAAGCAAAGCAAGCACAATTTGTCGGCGTGCGCAATACGCATACATTAGGCAGAAATCTGCTTCGTTGCCGATGTGGCTTGTCTCACACTCGTCTGCTGACGTCAGCCAGAGGCCGCCCGTCGTCGCCACTGAATGAGTGGAAAGGTCAAATTCCCTCTGCGCTGAATGTAGCGCTGGCGAATGTTGGATGCTTAGAGGCGCGGCTTGTCGATGGCTTGTCAAGCTTTCATGATGGTTGTGTGGTTCAGTTCAGAGTGACTTCTAGACCCAGAAACGTGTATCTGTTGGGAAAGTAGTATGCGGCCAACATTCATTGTCGGCGTATGTAAGCGGGCGACGGTACATAGGTTCTATGTGCGTGCAAGCGACAGCCTGTCTGTCTCTCTTTGCTAGCCCTTCATATAGAGAAATCAATGCTTCGCAGCTTCACGTATTTCGCATTTCATATATAGACTGAGCGTAGGCGTGTTTATTGGGACCGTTCTCCGTTATTGCCGTTCTGTCTACGTTTCCTTTCTGTCTCCCTGCCATTCTTTATGGGGTTCATTTCAGTTGTGAGTGGGTGGGGTGCTACGCCGCCAAAAGAAGTAGCGCATGCGTTGCAGCTGCCCTGCCGTAAGCGGACTTTGTTTACGAGTAGAAAGCGCCCCGTCAACGGAAAGTTTGCTCGCAGCATCCTCCACAGATAGGCAATATGTGGGTAGCCTCTAGCCTGTCGAGCTAGGTTGTTTGGTGACTTGCCTAGCGCAACAGTAGAGACCTGCTTCTAGAACTTGGCTGCCCATCGCCTGTATGAGTCACATTTTCAGTCCTCACAGATCCCCCAAACATATCGAGTTTCACTAAACTTGCACCAACAATCGGCGACTACTTCGGCTGGGACAGACGTGCGCGTCAATCCGGTTTGGCGCTTGCTTATGCGCGCGACTACGTTTCTTGGCGTTGCCAGTTCCATCTTGTGCGGTCAGTGCGATTCGTTAGAGAACGTCACGCATAGTTTCGATTGGGGGGGGGGGGGGTTACTCCCCCCCCCCCCCCCCTACCAACGGCCAACAAGAACGAAATTCTTGTTACTCCCCCCCCCCCCCCTAGCCGAGATTCCAGCTACCCCCCCCCCCTAGCCGAGATTCCAGCTACCCCCCCCCCCTAAAAATCAGGAAATTTCCCAAAAGTGGACCTAAAATTGGCAAAAATTTTCGCCTGCGGCGCTATTTGTGAGCAATTTTGAGTCATTTTGGTACAATTTGCTTCAAAATTGAGTAAAAATGTGCGTTTTTGGCGACTTTATGGCAATTTTTACGATTTTTTGGCTATTTTTGGAGAGCTTCAAGAACAGGATTCTTGTTCTAGTTACCCCCCTCCCCCCAAATCTCGGTTGAACCCCCCCCCCCCTAGCCTCGCGACCAATCGCAACTATGACGTCACGTCCGTAGATTGACTCTGAGTGCGTTACTAGCAGTCCCGGTTTATTGCGCGCGTACTGTGTGTGGCTGACATCCTGTAAAACCATCGCTGGTGCGCTTTCAGAAGTCCAAGCCAAGGTACGTACGTACAAAGCAGGGCAGCAATGTCGTCGCACGAGCACATGGGTCACGACATGGGGCATGGCCATGGGACCAACCATAGCGGTCACATGATGGACATGATGATGGACCAGGCCAACGCCTCCACCACAACAACTGTGCAGTCGCTTATGGAGGCCGCAGGGAAAATGATGGGACACGACCATAGTCAGCATTCGATTGGCGATCACAGTCAGCACGCGGCAGGTTGGGAGAACCACTGACAGAAGTTCACAAGGACTTGCCGTGTTTTGAATGTGGAGCCGCTTCAGGTGGGAGCGCAGCGGCGTCGGTGGACCATTCGGCGCACGGCGACGCAGGGACGCACGACATGAAGATGTGGTTCCACTTCGACCTGGAGTCCGTGGTGCTGTTCGACTTCTGGAGAACCGACACCGCCCTGGGTGGGTGTTTGACCACTGAGCCTCACAGCACGAAGACGCCGTCATGTTATCTGCCTATTTCTTGCGCCCAAGCGGCGCATGAGGCGGCTAGTGCAGAAATTAGCATCAGGTTCAATTTCAAAGATTTCTGCTGGACAAGCCGACACAGTTCTTTGTACCGAAATCCTATGTGTCCCAAAACGTGTACACTTGGCCTACTGCATTGTATTTTGCGTATTACACGTTTCGATCAAAAATTGAGTTAGTTTTGCTTTTGCACATTTGGTACATTTCTAACAGTTTAGTTACCACCATCCCCACCACTCGACGAATTCTGAGGGTTGCCCAGTCGAGCAGGGTGACCAGATGTCCCGATTTTCCGGGATTGTCCCGATTTGCGCCTCAAAATCCCGGTTGAAGGGGCCTCCCAAACCGGGACAAATTATGGCTTTTCGACCAAAATTCCTCTTAGACATCTTTTAGAAACCGAAAAATTTCGCCTGCGGCGCTATTTTACAACTAAATTTGATATTCAAAGCTCAAAAATCGCTTGAATCTCACCTGCAGTGCTCAAGTTTAACAAATTTTGTTCAGGGAAGGTAAAAAATGTCAAATTTTTCGCCTGCGGCGCAATTCTTAAGCTCAAATAAGTGTTTCGCGAAGTTCATTATAGGTGATTTTGGCACTGAAATGGAATAAATAATGCGAAAATTTCGCCTGCGGCGCTATATTAAGATGTCGAATTTTGTGCCGTCGACACTGGCCGACGATGCCCCGATTTTCCAACCGAACGATCTGGTCACCCTGCAGTCGAGTGAAACGCCTCCACGCGGGCTGATGCTTTACCCCTTGATGAACGAAATGTTGCTGGAGTTACCGTAACTCCAGGTTACGCGGTGTCCCAGGTTACCTGAAGTTACGTAGCCTCCAGTGGAGGGCAACGAAGGCAAGGACAGAATCATCATGATATTTATTTCTCGGGTTCTACTGAACGAAATTGGTTGAAATATGGCGCACTGAACGAGCTTATCACAAATAGATTAAATTCCAAATTTGGCGAAAATCGGTTCAGTGGAGCGAAAGTTGTGGGCGCGTCCTTGCCTTACAGTGTATGTACTGTAGCTGCACCTCTGCCAGTGGTTACGTATCTTCTGGCAACCTGGGACATCCGGCAACCTCAGGTGTCCCAGACCGCTTTGAACACAGGTGTCCAATCGTTCATAAAGGGTTAAACATGAGTACGTAAACACACCCTATCCATGTACCTATCCAGTCCACCTGTGTTGCTCTCAGGCATCTTCGGCTCCTGTCTGGGCATCTTCATCATGGGTCTGATCTACGAGGCCATCAAGTCCTTCCGATTGGTGCTCCAGCAGCGCCGCTCGCGTCACCTGCTCCGAGAGAGACGAGAGCGACGTCTGCAGGCCGCCAAGAGAAACAACCACGACAACGGCGGCGGCGAAGAGGGCGCAAACGGAAACAACGGACGGCCGCTGGTCGTGGAGCAGACGGGCGCCTTGCCGGGCGGCTCCACTTCCACCACCTACATTGTGGAGTCGTCCAAAGGGTGAGGTGAATAGTGCAAAATTGACTTTTGAAGTAAAGACAGGAATGAACTTCGAATAGTGCCGATTGCCCATGAGGAATCAACGAGAACGGTGGCGCGTAGTTTGAAATTTGAAAGCATACGGTAATCTTACTTTGGCGCTCAATTCAAAATTTGGTGCGTCCCTAAACGAAACGCCACCTTCTCTTCATGAAGTACGGAAGAACTCGAAAGTGTACTGTTCGGTCAATGAATTTCAAACAAAGCCAAGTGTTGGGTTAGCGGATGGCTTACGTGAAGGTCAAGATCGAAGTCTACTGGTCTGCCCCATATGCTCAACTTTTGGATTACGGTACTTCGTACTGTGTCGGCGTTTCCAGGAATAAACGTTGAACGTAGGACTGCTTTGAACAATACAAGTTCTTACAAAGCGCCACCTCAAACCACACCATAGCAACGCACACACTCCTTCAGCTCCTGGCGCCATGGTCGCTGGGGTCTGCACCAGCTGCTGGACACGCTTCTCTACATGGCGCAGATAGTGCTGGCCTATTGGCTGATGCTCGTCTTCATGACCTACAACGTCTGGCTCTGCATACCAGTGGTCCTGGGCGCTGGATTGGGACACTTCCTCTTCAGTCCTTCAGTGGTCGCGCCCAATCTGGACGCGGCAGAAGCGGAAGCGTTCGCGGCCGATTGTTGCCATTAGGGGGTGGAGTTGTGTGGAAGTTGGGGACGATTCTGTCTTGAAATCAAAGAGAACTTTAAGTCGGAGTATTACAGTTGAAAAATGAACTGAGTCGTCAATAGAGCAGCTGTGGTTGCGCATGAGGAGGGCATCTGGAAGTCCCTACAATGTCCGGTTGTTACCGCGCCGTCTGAGTAATAAGTAGTAACCGATCTTTGATATTTTCACGAGCTGTTTCCCGCCTGGCCGGACAGGGTGGTCTTACTACAGTATAGGTACAGTAACAGCAAGAGCGTCAGCCAAAGTGTCGCCGATGTCACCCACACAATTGCGTTTCCTCGTGAAGATCCTATGGTGTTTGTTTGTGGCTCATTCGGTGGAACTGGCGGTTATTTTCGGTTCTGTCTGTGTGCCCCCTTGCTCCACGTGTCATTTCACTTTCACTTCGCTACTTTGTGTTCCTGTCGTTGTGTGGTCGGTCGCTGGATATCGTTCGTAACACAAAACTTCTATCGTTGACTCGACTGCGATTTCTACACACCCGTGAGTGTTGAGTAACAGATTCAATTGACCCGATGTCAAAATGTCGCCGATTATTTTGGCGAGCGTTGTTGGACTAAGTTCGCCGAATTTCTCTGAAGTTCCCTGTAATGAACCTGGATCGCGGCTTGCCCGTGTGCTTTCGTTCATTGTTGTCTTGTCCTGGAGAATGAAAAGATCTTACACAGGTTCTCAGTATGGCATTGTGTAGTGTGTCAACACCCAGAATTAGTGGGCCGAAGTCGGTAACGTTCGCATTCACCACGTGTGTACAGCAGTGCCTTTGTTCGAGGAACGGCAAACAGTCGCCCCTGCGCACGATATACTGCTGATAACACAGAGTTTGCGACTCGCATTGTTTCGTCGCTGTTGTTGCCCTACGCAGTGTTGACACCATACTAACGTTCGACGTTCTTGTACTAACCAAACCAGTTGAATTTGGCGCCGTTTCCTTCAATCTGCGAATATGATGAAGATGTACTTCTTCTTCGGCGTCGAGGGCGTCGTCCTGTTCGACTTCTGGCGCATCAGCAGCGTCGCTGGTGGGCACTGCTGTCTTTTTCCAACTCTCGAGATTATGTGATACAGTTTCAGTAAAGATTTCTTTCGAGTTCCAGTTTTAGTTATTAAAACTGAGTTTCAAAAGGGAATACTGAAACTGACGGAATACTGAAACTCTAGTTTCCCTTTCAGTTGCGCGTACACAGGCTATTTTCACTGTCGCACTAGTTCTGAAACTGGAGTTTCAGTATCAGTTTGAATAGTGCCAGCCATTCTAGTTCCAATTCACTTTGAGTATATCTAATTCAAACTGGAGCTGGAACTAGCTTCAGTGTCTGTGACCACCCCTGTGTTAGGTACACACACACACACACTTTCGCGCAGGCCTGATCGCTTCCTGCGTGGTCATCTTCGTGATGGGGGTCGTCTACGAGGCGGTGAAGGCGCTTCGTCTGACGCTGGAGAGAAGGCGGCGCAGGGGTCAGTTCGGCCGCGAGAGGAAGCGACTGCTGGAGAGACGGCGGCCGCCCAGCCCCAGCAGGAACATTCCTACCGCCGCTAGGGTTACAAGCCCTGATGAGACCGGGGAGCTGGTGGAACGGCCCGCGGTGGCGACTCCGAGGTACGGTAGCGATGTGCGGTTTGCGTAGAACTATAGAAGTAATGCAATACGTTTGGTTTTGTGACTGTCGGAAGCTGAATTGAAGTCGAGGGATTCAACAAAGGACCAGAACGCCTTTAGTGGACAGTAAGTTTCGGCACAATGGTGGTAGGGTATGACGACAGTCATACGTGTTGTGTACACTGGGTGACATGAAGAGGGTTGAATCATTGAGTCCTAGACTCCCAACCCTCAAATAAGCTCCAGCCCCCACCGTTGATAGAAATCGAAATTACCGTAAATCCGTCCCGCCCGACCACGGGCACGAAGGTCATACCACTTTACCTAGGTGGGGGTGAGGGGGGGGGGCACTTGGTAAGTATTTACGGTAACTCCCCCCACTCAGGGTCACATTGAATACTTGTCATACGGTACCTGTCATGCGATGCGCTACCGTACCCACCCGCGTCGACCTGCTCAGCCGCTGCCGGGTCAGCTGGAGCGTGCACCACCTGGTGGACGGCGTCCTGTACATGGTCCAACTGGTGTTCACGTACTGGCTGATGCTCGTCTTCATGACCTACAACGTCTGGCTCTGCATCCCAGTCGTCCTGGGCGCTGGCCTGGGACACGTCGCCTTCTCGGGCACTGTGACCACGCCGTGGTCCTCTGGCGACAACTTGGACCCTGGGGACACGGAGGAGTTCGCCTGCGACGCCTGCCACTGACGGCCGAAGTGAAGGAAGCGGCGAGGACTGCGTCCCAGCAAGCCTGACGCCAACGCAATTTGATCAGAAGCATTCATTCACTTGTTGCTCAGTATTACCTTCTTGTTATTGCACAGGGCGACGATCGCGTGTAGCTTAGGTGCCACCTTCGGTAATTTGATATTTACGCTGCTGTACATACTGCAGTCTTCACAAGTATCCTACTGCTGTGCTGATCCTCGTTATCGTTGTCACGTCAATGCGCTTGTCGTTGCTCGATCAACAGCCTGAATGGTTGATTGGGGAGAACATTGGCACAGTTCGGTGTGCAGAGAACCTATTATGGCTCTGAAGGAAGATCGGTATTCACACAACGCACACAACATTGACACAATCCAGGCGTCATCTGTAGAGCCACCAGGAATCCGATCAACGAAGCGGCCATTTACTCAATTACTCAGCAGCAGTTGTAGTTACCGTAGGATTCAGTCACGTTTGCGTGGGGATGCTCTTGCTGGATGTTCTGTCCTCACCTCGACTCGACACGGTCGCAGTAGGCCGGCAACGACGACGACGACGCCGACGACAACGACGACGACGACGCTGCCGACGACGACGACGACGACGCCGCCGCCGACGACGACGACGCCGACGACGACGGCGGCGGCGGCGGCGACGACGACGACGCCCCAGGCAGTCAGACAGGAAACTTGACAATACCACAAAGCGCATTGCGACCCAGACGTGCTACCGTTCCGCACGCAAGTGCCGAGCGAATACATAGACACGGACCTTCAATGCTAGCCGCTCTGCTACATAACCCACACGATAGCGCGACGAACATACAATTCAAGCAGTTATTTGACAGTTAGAAGCAAGCGTTAGCTTTCAAAGCTTGGAGATGACACGACCATCAGACACTACAAACAACAAAACAAGGCAATCCCACACCACAACCGAACCAACCCTGGTGAGCTACGGCAGGGGCCAAGTTGTCGGTTAGTCAGCGGCGCGTTGTCGTGATGTGCAGCGGACGGGTGAGTGAGCGAGGCGTTTATCGATGAATGTATACCCGGTGATGATCGAGCCGTTCGGCACGCGGGCCGCCCACATCAGACCGAGGCCTACACTCATCGGTAGCGCCCGCGTCGTCGTCGCCCAGCCTTCCCAACGGATCCTGGAATCGAAAGTGGAATTTGCGAACCCAATCTATCGGCAGCGCTTGAAATGACAGAGCGATGATCTGAAACTGAAAGCGAGAGAAGGAGTTGTAGAAACAGTTGCCATCCAACGGAAGAGGAAGAAACGAACTGCAGGACGACGCCTGTCGGCCATCGAAGGCTAACTTCGGAAGGTGGAGACGCCAACAAAGTTGTTCGCCCGGCGCGGATGAGTGTGGATCTAGTCATGACTCGGTCAGCGCTTTCGAGAAGCGGTCACTGCTCGCATGGGACTCGATCCACAAACCCATTCGCGGCCGATGGCGCGCCGACTGAGTTGTTCGAATTTTCAAAGAGTCGACGGCGGCGGCGGCGAAAGTGGAAGAATTCACCGGGGGCCAAATTTCAAATGACTCAGAGACGGGGCGGGGGTCGGCCGGCCGGCGGCTCTCCTCGTCGAGAGGGGGGAGAGGGTGAACACCGCGACTGTCACCGCCTGGCGGCGACGGGGTCGCCAAAAGCGACGACAAAAAAGTCGGCTGCGCGACACCGACCACTTGTCCCTCTCCCTCTCTCTCTTGGCCGTATGTAGCCTTCCAGCCTCGCGTCGGCGCCCTTCTGAGGCACGCACAAGGAGGACACTACGACGGCGACGACGGAGGAGAAGTTGAATACGCGACAGGCACCGGCCGACACCGGCGTGCGCGCGAGACGAGACAGACACTACAACCTCGCGCGCTCTCTCTCCCCCTCTCATTCTTGGTGGCGAGCGAGCGCCACTTTCGCTTCCAGCGCGACGACGACGACGATGCGCCGTGCCAGGCGCTGCTGCAGAAAACAAGACAATGCTCTCTCTGCTGCTGCGGGCAGCCTCCAAAACCTGTCCTTGTGCGCGCCGCCGCCGCCGACGACGACGATGACGACGACCTTGCTGCTGCCGCTGCTGTGACTGTCACTCTGCCGTCTCCTCCTACACACGAACGGCGCTAGGACTGTGCGCGGCAGCGTTTGTCATCCACGTGTGTCCTCCATGCATCCTCCATCGGCCGCTGCTAAGGACGACGACTCGGGCGAATGACCGTGAAAGCGGCCGACAACCGCTCGCGAGCGCGCGAACGCGACGGCGACCGATTCGGCGCGATGGAATAACGCGACCGAAAGAGAAGGAAAGAAGCGCTCGAGAATGCAACGAACCTGTGGAATTCGCGTCGCCTCCAAGCGAACGAGCCATCTGAGGCCATTGCCATCTTTTTCTTCCCTTTCGAGTTTGAATTTTTCGCAAATTACGAGAATCGGGGATGACATTCAACCTTGGCGCCAAAGTCGAAAACCGACGCCACTTAAGCCGGAAAAGTCCACTCTTGGGTGTCGGAAAGGAAGTGGGGCGCACTAAGTCGAAGAGTGGACGGAAGGGAGATCGCTAGGGAAAGGAGGGCCAGTGGTCACTCTGCGTCCTGATAGGGGGAAATCCGGTTGACAGAAGGGGAAAGGGGGGGGGGGGGGGTTGAGGAGAAATGAGAGACCGCAGTCACTTCTCTCTCTCGCGCTCAAATAGCCTGTGGTCAGTTGTCTTCCCCCGTCAATGGCCGTTTGACCCCCAACCTCAGCCCCGGAGGGACGCCGGGTTACGCGAATTACCGTGGCGGGCTCCGACGAGGGGGTCAGATGGAGCACCGAACGGGGCCGGGAATGATGTTGATGGCCACCGTACTTTCTTTGGGGGGGGGGGGGGGGGGGGGGGTGGGGGACGAGGGTCCGTTGTTCTCGGCGCTATTTTTCTTCCCCTCGCTTCTCTTTCCTTCCGCCCTCAGTCGTTACTTTCGCGGTCGGCCGACTCTCCTTTACCTT